>ML323024.1:0-15919 GCA_005239505.1 Nicotiana paniculata | reverse complement strand
AGTTTACGCAAGTCCATGTGGGTTCGACATTCGATTTAACATTATATTACTTGCTACGACCACTTATACTTGCGTGAGCGTTTGGGACCAACATTTAGTTAATTACCCGGCATAAACAAGTTTTGTTCACAAAATATATAAAATCCACCTTAAAAAGCTCTCAATCCATTATTTATGCCTTCAATCAAGGGATGTAATTACACTTTTTTCCTTTTTCTCTCCTCTCTCCCCCCTTCTCTCCAGATTCTCTCTTTCTCCCCTTATCCGTCCAAATACTTACAAATTTATGTAAAGGGATCAACTTTTCCTGACAAAAATTGTGCGTGCATCATAAACTATTTCTAGTTTTGGAGTATTTATACTATTAGAAATTGGTCCCTTCGATCATATCACATATACTTTTTCCTAAACTGGGAAATAATAACTTATAGAAAAAATTATCTACATACACAAAAACAAAAAGAAAACAAAAATCAAAACTCGTAAATATAGGTAGACGCAGTTCTATAACTAGCAGACCATTGGAAGTAAGTAGAAACACAAAATTATACCGTTTATGCCCAGGGGGCTGGTTTTTAAATATTTTAATGTTGTGTCTATGAGGATTTTGAGATCGGATTTAGATGAGAAGGCAAAAGTTTGCTCTTTGCCGGTAACTCCATGAATGGAACTTTCAGGAGAACCAGTCCTATTTTGATCAGACATTGCTTAGTTTAGTGAATTGTGAGATTGTTTTTTGTTGGGCATTCATATGGTGGCATGTAACTGCACATTATTTCTACCCAATTATATACAACTTATCTACATTATATCTACCCATTTATATACAACTACAATGTCATACACTTAAATACGAATTTTATACAATATGTCTTTTGTATATTTTGTATCTGATTTATTGATGTGTGGCTAGAATTCATGGTTTAACGCATTATGTGCCTTATATTTTATGTGCGTTAATGGTAAAAATACACCTCGTTTGAGAATAATGGAGTGTATTTCATATGTAGGTGAATTGGAGATGGAAGCCGAGCTAAATGGAGGCATAAACGTCAAAAAATACGCTCAAGAGTCAAAAAAGAGTGAACCTGACTATAGCCAGGCTTTTGGGATGTAAAGTCTGGCCATGCCAGGCGTTTGGGGGGCGTTTGGGCTGTAAAGCCTGGCCTAGCCAGGCGTTAGCCAGGCGTTTGGGCGCTAACGCCAGGCCTGGCCAGGCGTTAGCCAGGCGTTTGGCCTGTAACGCCTGGTCCCCGATCCGGCCCAGTCCGAGTTTTAAAGGTTTTAAGTATTTTCTGGTTTGACTAGAAGTATCCTACACGTTTAGGGTTCATCCCAAAACATATAAATAGACCCAAAAATACAACTTTGAAGAACTTATGCCATTAGAGACAAGAGGAGATTGTGGAGCACTACTCAGAAGATCAAAACATTGATTTTTACATCCTTTGTTCCTTACTTTGTAATTTAATTATGCAAGTTATTTTGGATTTGATTACTACGAGCATGAGTAGGTAATTTCTTTAATCTAAAGTTTTGGTGGAACCCGTTGGGAGATGAACTTATTGTGATATTAATATATATTTGGTTGGTTGTTAATCTCTATTTGTTCAACTACGTTCTTGTTGTAGTTAATTGAAAGGATCCTCAATTAACTATGCCTATTTATTATGTATATACTTGAGAGAGAGAGTGCATAATTAGGTAGTTGTTTGATCAACACCACTCCCGGAGTATAGACGAAAGTCATAACCGAGGGTTTAGAGGTTGGATTAGAAATAACGATACTTCGGGTGCAATCTAAAGTGAGCTGTAATGCAATCTAGCTAGTCTAACTTGAGAGAGTGTGTCTAGTAAATTATCATAATTGCTTGAGAGAGATTTATGGTAGATAGAGTGTTCATGATTGATAGAGACAACTACTCAAACTATAGAAAGTATCCAAGAATGAAGTTCACCGATGGGGGAAACCATAACCTTAGACCTTTATTATAATTGTTTACACCGCATTGTAGTTAATCGTAGTTTATTAATTTTGTTCAGTAGAAATATAAAACATTACCAATTGATATTCAAAATTCTTGAGAAAGTTGATTAAGTAAAAGTTTCGTATTCTCACGGCTTGATTGATATGTAAATTCCCTGTGGGGTCGACTCTGGGCGTAATACCCTGGATTATATTTGCAACACCCGTTTAGTCTTTCTATAATACATAGTTGAGCGTGATCAAATTTTGGCACCGTTGCCGGAGAATTTAACGGTGTTATCAATTGGAGTTGGAAGAAATACAAAAAATTCTGAAATATAGTCAATTTTCTTCAATTTCATTTATACATTGAAAGTTTAATGTTTTTTAACTTGGTTGTACATGTGCATGCCTAGAAACTCATCGAGAACTAGTGAAGTACTTGAAGCCTTATCAGACCCCGAGAAAGTTTTCAAGGCCCTAAACTGGGCCAACCAGAAAAGCAAACAACAACCATCAATTGAACAACTTGAACCCAACATGGAAGATCCAAACAACAGGAACAACAATGGGGATGATGTGGTAGACCCAGTTGCGCAAATAGGGGCAGAGGCTCATTTATATGACTGGGCACAACCCACAGCAGAGAATTTGGCCACTGCAATACTAGTCCCTCAAATACAGATTGAATCTTTCCAGATTATAAATAATATGATGCACTTGTTGCAGAACAAGGGACTATTCTCAGGGTCATACATCGAAGACCCCCAACAGCATTTGAAGAACTTCCTGTCAATTTGCAAAACATAGAGGCAGCCAAATGTCACTCAGGAGGCAATAAAACTGTTGTTGTTTCCATTCTCAGCGACTGGAGCAGCCCAGACTTGGCTAAACTCGCTCCCAATCAATTACATTACCACATGGGAGGAGTTAGTTAAGCAGTTCGTGAACAAATTTCATCCACTCAACAAGACAGATCAACAAATTGATGAAATCTTGAGCTTCAGACAGAAACCAATTGAAACATTGCAGGAGACATGGGAACGATTTAAGGGAATGTTGGTTATCTGTCCACACCATGGTATTTCGGAGCAGATGTTGGGCAGCATTTTTAAATGGGTCTGGCTGATACGGTTAAGGCAAATGTTGATGCTTCAGCTGGTGGAGCATTCTTGAGCAAAACGTGGAGAGAAAGTCAGATCTTGCTTGATAAAATGGCACAGAATTCAGGATGGACAACCAGGAATGCACCAATTACTCCTGTAGTTCACTCAATGCCATTCGATCCATCCAATACTATTGCAGAGAATGTGGCCACCTTGATAACACATATGAGCATACTAACTAAGAAGGTGGAGGAACCATGACAAAAGCAGGAGGTACACATCGTGGATACAATCAATGGGGACTTATGCACATCTTGCATTAGTCAACCATTTGGTAATCAGTGGAATGCAGAATGTGATCACCCTCCTTATCCAGAAAACATGAATTATGTGTCAAATTATGGAAGCAAGAGACAAGGGGGGCAGAACTGGGGTCAGCAAGTTCAACCGTTTAGACCACCTCACCAACAGCAGAACAGTGGAAATATGGGTGTCATGAGACCACAAGGTAATGCAGCACCATATCAGAAGCCACAAGGTTATAACCATCAGAATCAACAACAAGCATACTACCCTCCTCAGCATCAACGGGAGGGAAGGCAAGAAGATGGGTTCTCCAGGTTAGAAGCTATGATGCAGCAGGTTATTGGGTCAAATGCTAAGATCAGCTAAAGAGTAGATGCCCATGACTCAACCATTAAAAATATCGAGGTGAAGCTAGGGCAGATTTCAAATGCAGTTAACAATCGTCCTCACGGAACTTTACCTGTTGATACTCAGGTGAATCCAATGGACCAGGGTCCAAAGCAGCTAATGGCAGTGAGCCTCTGCAATGGCAGAGACCTGGACCTAAAACAAGAGATGAGGAATGAAAGTAGACAGACAGATACATTGGTTCTGGTGCCTATTGAAATTGATAACTCGACTCCTTTGACCAAGGTCACAGTGCAGCCAGCTGAAGGAGAATTCAGTAAGCAAAGTGAAGCTGAGAAAAAAATAGAGGAAATCACAGAGCCAACAGTTGAGGTGGTGGTGGAAAAGGAAAAAGAACAGATAACAGGAAAGAAGAGATCACCAGCTCCATTCCCTCAAAGGCTGGCAAAATATCAGAAGGATGAGCAGTATAAGAAATTCTTGGACATGCTAAAGCAAATACAGGTAAACATCCCATTGATTGATGTGTTGAAGGAAATACCTGGCTATGCTAAAATGATGAAGGACTTGATGTCTAGAAAATTTGACTTCTAAGATCTGGCTACTGTCACCCTTACTCAGACTTGTAGTGCGGTGGTGACACGTCCTATTGCTAAAAAGTTGTCTGACCTAGGGAGTTTTACAATTTCGTGTACCATTGGCAACTTAGCTTTCGCCAAAGCTCTATGTGACTTGGGGGCCAACAATAATCTGATGTCGCTGGCTATATATAAAACACTAGGGATTGGTAGAGCCTGGCCTACCTCCATGCTGTTGCAACTTGCTGATAGGACGGTGAAGAGACCGTCGGGTATTCTGGACGATGTGTTAGTGAAAGTGGGGAAATTTGTGTTCCCTGCTGACTTTGTGATCCTAGACTGCCGGGTAGATAAGGAAATTCCCATAATCTTGGGAAGGCCTTTTTTTGCCACAGGCAGAGCCCTTGTTGATTGTGAGACTAGTGAGCTTAAGATGAGGCTCAATGATGAAGAAATCACGTTCAACGTGCAGAAGTCTATGAGGCGACCAAGTGAGTTTGCCGACTACTCTCTTATTGATGCCGTGAACGTGATCTTGGAAGAAGATAATGCGTCCCTGACTGTTGGGGACCCTTTGACTGCATGTTTGATGAACTTAGATGATATGAACGGTGAGGAACTAGTAGAATGGGTATTAGCATTGGAAGGAAAATGGACATGGTCGAGGGCTCTCAAAATTGAACCATTACACTTGGAAAAGAGAGAGATCCCGCCAGCCAAGCCCTCAGTTGAAGTACCACCCAAGTTAGAGCTGAAGCCTTTACCAGCGCACCTCAGGTATGCATTTCTTGGACCTAACTCTACATTACCTGTTATTATTTCATTTGGGTTGTTAGATGTGCAGGAACAAAAGTTGTTACAGGTACTTTCTGAATGCAATACTGCCATTGGTTGGACGATGGCAGATATCAAAGGGATCAACCCAGCCTATTGCATGCACAAGATTCTCCTGGAAGAGGACACAGACCTTCTAGGGAACATCAAAGGCGGTTGAACCCAAATATGAAGGAAGTGGTGAAGAAAGAAGTTATAAAGTGGTTAGACGCGGGAATCATTTTCCCAATCTTTGACAGCAGCTGGGTTAGCCCAGTGCAGTGTGTACCAAAGAAGGGTGGTATGACGGTGGTAAGGAATGATAAAAACGAGCTGATATCCACTAGAACCATCACGGTTTGGAGAATATGCATGGATTACAGAAAGTTGAACCTTGCCACCCGCAAAGACCACTTCCCACTTCCCTTCATTGATCAGATGCTCGACCGACTAGCATGGAGGTCTCATTTTTGTTTCCTTGACGGGTATTCGGGGTACAACCATATTTCTATTGCCCTAGAGAATAGGGAAAATACCTCCTTCACATGCCCTTATGGCGTATTTGCCTTCAGAAGGATGCCATTTGGCCTCTGCAATGCACCTGCAACATTCCAACGGTGCATGATGGCCATTTTCACAGACATGGTGGAGGATATTATGGAGGTTTTCATGGACGATTTCTCAGTGGTGGAAAATTCATTTGAATAATGCCTAGCAAATTTAAATCGTGTACTAAAGAGGTGCATCGAGACGAACCTAGTGCTGAATTGGGAGAAGTGCCACTTCATGGTACAAGAAGGAATCATCTTGGGACACTTGGTTTCGAGTAAAGGTATTCAAGTGGAACGAGCCAAGGTAGAAGTGATTGCAAAACTCCTTCCACCCACGTCAGTCAAAGCTATTCGTAGCTTCCTACACCGATTATAGTTGCCCCCGACTAGGAGCAATCATTCGAACTCATGTGTGACGCTAGTGACTATGCTGTGGGAGTCGTGTTGGGCCAGCGAAGAGATAAGGTAATGCTCCCAATTTACTACGCAAGTAGGACGTTGAGTGTAGCTCAGCTGAATTACACGGTAACAAAAAAAAAAGAAATGTTGGCTGTAGTGTTTGCATTTGACAAGTTTAGGTCTTACTTGATCGGGTCGAAAGTGATCGTGTACACTGATCACGCATCCATTCGGTACTTGGTCGAGAAAAGAGAGTCTAAGCCACGCCTAATTCGTTGGGTGCTGCTTTTGCAAGAGTTTGACTTGGAGATTCGTGACCATAAGGGAACGAAGAACCAAGTCGCTGATCATTTATCATGCCTTGAAGGTGCTGAAAAAGCACCTGAGTCTGAGGATATTCTGGAAACCTTTCCAGATGAGCAGCTGCTGGCCACAAGTGTGGGAGAGGTGCCATGGTATGCAGATATTGCTAATTACCTGGCATGCAGCATCGACCCTTATGAGCTCTCCTCTATGCAAAAGAAAAGATTTTATCGTGATAGCCGAAATTACTATTGGGATGAACCTCATTTGTTTAAAATTTGCATTGATAACATGATCCGGAGGTGCATCCCCGAGATAGAACAATTTGCTATTTTGTAGGCTTGTCACGCAGCTCCCTATGGAGGACATTTAGGAGGAGTCCGAACAGCAGCTAAAGTGTTGGAGGCCGGGTTTTACTGGCCCACTGTGTTCAGAGATTCTCATCAATGGGTGAAGGGCTGTAATGAATGCCAAAGGATGGAGAACATATCCCGTCATCATGAGATTCCCATGAATCCAATACAAGAGGTAAAAGTGTTCGATGTTTGGGGGATAGATTTCATGGGGCCCTTTGTCAGCTCCTACGACAATAAGTACATACTTGTTGCTGTAGATTACATGTCCAAATGGGTAGAAGCTATACCGTTCCCCACCAATGATACACGAGTGGTGGTGGGGTTCTTAAAGAAGAATATATTCACCTGTTTTGGGACCCCAAGGGCCATTATTAGTGACGGAGGCACTCTTTTCTGCAATCGTGTCTTCAAAAAGTTGCTTGCTAAATATGATGTGCGTCACAAGGTAGCAACCCCGTATCACCCCCAAATTAGCGGGCAGGTTGAGGTCTCCAACCGTGAAATAAAGAGTGTGCTGACCAAAATAGTTAATGCCACAAGAACTGATTGGGGAAGAAACTTGATGACGCACTCTGTGCCTATAGAACCGCATTCAAAACCAATCGGTATGTCTCCATACAAGTTGGTATTTGGTAAGGCCTATCACCTGCCCGTGGAATTAGAACATCGAGCTTGGTGGGCATTGAAGCATTTGAACCTGGATCTCGATACTGCTAGAGAAAATCGAGTCACAGAGTTACATGAGTTGGAAGAGTTCAGAGGACAAGCATTTGAAAGCACCAGGTTTTATAAGGAACGAATGAAGATATTACATGATAAAAACATTGTGGACCGAGATTTCAGACCAGGGGACAATGTATTGCTTTATAATTCAAGATTAAGACTGTTCCCGGGTAAGCTCAAGTCCCGATGGTGGCCCTTTTAAGGTGGTCAACGTATTTCCTTATGGTGCAGTGGAAATTACTGCTGAAGATGGGTCTAACGCCTTCAAGGTCAATGGACAACAGTTAAAAAGGTAAGTGGGAATGAATGAAGCCAGTATGCTGGCTATTGTGCATCTAGTTTAACCTAAAAGGATGAATGATCCTTAAATTGCCGCGACGTTAAATCAGGCGCTTCATAGGAGGCAACCTATTGACTTGTTGTAATTGTCGTGCCACGACATTAAATAAGGTGCTTGTTGGGAGGCAACCCAATGCATAGTTAAATCTTAGTATGGCTAGAAGTATTTCGTGTAATTATAGGTACTAATAAGCTTGCAAGTGCATTCATGTGAAAGGAGCAGTGTTTTATCATGTCGGAAAGTGGGGACAAAGCCGGGGTCAAGCAGGCTTTAGGCCTCAAACGCCCAGAAAAAGCCAGAAGGGACCAGGCGTTAAGCCCCAAACGCCTGGCTAACGCCAGAGGGGTCTGGGCGTTTCACCTCTAACGCTTGACTAAGTGCCAGGGTGACCGGGTTTTATACCTCAAACGCCCACCAAACGCCAGGTAAGTCCTCTCTTTTTATTTTTACAGCTCCCAACTCTCTTTCAAGCAAGATTCTACTCCCAAGCACACAACCAACACAGATTTACTCCCATACCCACACCAAAACACATAGATTAACACACATATCTTCACTACAACAACACCCACTGCACACACAGATCTTCACAGATTTTTTTCGTGGTGCACTTTCATCCGACAACCACACATCAATCTTCGAGGTATGATTCTACTTTTATCCTTTGCTACTTCGAATTGGGTGTTACAAATGAGAAAGGTGTGTCCTTTATTCATGGTGATTCTTCATGGGTTTATGCATTTCATGGTAATATTGTGTTGTGAACCCCAATCCCCAAAACCCTTTAGGAATGGGCTGAAATTGTGAAGCTAAGTGGTATTATGGAACACCAAACAGATTTGGGTACATGAGGCAGTCCCTCAGGTCCATAAGAGCACCCAGGGCAATTGTGCTAGCCAAGTGCTCGATGTAATTCCTCAATGGCAATACATATCTCGTTTGGAGCCCGAGTCTCGGGGAAACAAACCACTAGTGTCATGCATCTTGAACTCAATGAAATTTTAAGTGTAGGGTGGCTCACGAGAAGACAATGGGTGGCAATTGTGTTTCAATTGTTCATAAACTTGCCGAGGTGAAGTCTGACTAACCTTGGAAAAGTAGGAAAGAGTATGTGTATAGTATATACTTTGACACCCCCTAACTACTGATCATTTGCGCAGGAAGAACGATGCTACCCAGAAAAGCCACGGGCAAAGGAAAGGCCACATCCTCGGCCCCAGCGAAAGCCAAAGTAAAACCCCCACCACCTCAGAAGAAAAGAAAGGGGGGAGATGCCACTTCAAGTATGACAAGTGAAGAGGCAGTGGCTGCTGTGGCTGCCATGAGACAGCAACCTGTTGGCCAACGGGAATACGGCATCAACAGCATACCCGCACACTCCAGGAAGTGGTATACACGTTGCAAGCCCAAACATGTTCACCCTGAAGGATCCATAAAGGAAGGGAGTCTGAGAACAAAATTCCCGTCAATTTGGAGGAGCATTCATGAGGTGGGTTTAGGCTATGTGTTCAAGAACAATGGGAACATCAACCTTAACTTAGTCAGGGAGTTTTATGCAGGATTTGACCCTAAAGACCAAGAGGAATCGGTGCCAATCCGTGGGCACTTGGTAGATTTTTCAGCCAAGGTTATATGTGATTTTCTAGGTGCCCCGAATGTTCCGGTGGAGCCTTTAGAGCAATTCATCCGCCATCCTAACTATAAAGAGGTGAGGCACACACTTTGGGGGGTAGATTCTAGGGCTACTTGGATTCGGGACATGGCCACAAATTTCCATAAAAGGTTCCCAAGAAGAAGATGAAAGCTGAAACTGAGGTGTGGCTCAAATGGATTAATGCACGGATACTACCGTGCAACCATGACACCTTGATCATCCGAGAAAGAATTTGTGTACTCTATTTCCTGATGACGGGGCAGAAAGTGAATGTGGGCCATCTAATGCGCTATCAAATGGGGTTGGTGAGCTCTAGCAATAGAATTGATCGAATACCATTCCCAAATATCCTGACTCAGTTCCTGCTCAATGAAAATGTAGCGGTAGAGCCTAACCTTGACCATACCATTGATCAACTCACCTGAGAGACTGACATCACTGGTTTACAACTGAAAGAAGAGTCTTCATTGACCAATGCCGAGCGCAAGGCACGAGATGATAGCTTCATGGCCCATCTTTATGGGATGATGGTGTCACGACCCCAGTTCGCCCTCCGTTAACATGTCGTGATAGCACCTAGTCCCTATAAATAGGTAAGCCTAACAATGCGAAAAAAAAACATAACTTGCGGAATAATTAAGTAAAAACTGAACAATCTAAAAGAAAGACTGTATATAAATGTCGCTCGGCATATTCAACTCAAAAATAATGTGGAAGTCTACAATATCACCCCAAAACCTGGAAACTCACGGGAACCACAGGCTAACAGAAATATAATACACTGCTCTAACTCTAGAATGTCTAAACAACTGTAGGGAAGGAAAAGTTGTCCACTAAAGCTGGAATAAGATAGAGACTCCTGGTCTGCGGACGCGGCAGATGTACCTCGAAGTCTCTGCTAGATCTATCAACCTCGAGGATAAGTGCGCCTGGGTGGAGGTATCTAGATCTGCACATGAAAAACATGCGCAGAAGGGGCATGAGTACACCACAACGGTACTCAGTAAGTGCCAAGCCTAACCTCAGTCGGGTAGTGACGAGGAAGGTCAGGGCCCTACTGAGTTTAATCAATATAATAGGAATTTACAGTAAGAAAACAAGCATTAATAACGAGTACAACAATGAAATAAGACAGGTCAAACAAGGCAATAACAAAACACAAGAACAGAGTAAACATGGAATATGAACAACTCAATAACAATGGTAACAATGAGGATCTCCCAGGATACAGTCCTGTAGTCCTTTTCTCAACTGTCTAGTGGATCTCCTAGGATACCATCCCGTAGTCCATCATATGTATATCCAAATGATATCCCGGGATACCGTCCCGTAGTCCCAAAGTAAATATGCAGGGGGATCTCCCAGGATACCATCCCGTAGTCCATCATATGTATATCCAAATGATATCCCGGGATACCGTCCCGTAGTCCCAAAGTAAATATGCAGGGGGATCTCCCAGGATACCGTCCCATAGTCCTAAAGTAAATATGCAGGGGTATCTCCTGGGATACTGTCCCGTAGTCCCAAAGTAAATATGCAGGGGGATATCCCGGGATACCGTCCCGTAGTCCCAAAGTAAATACGCAGCCACAACAAGAGTACATTTAGAATTAGAGTGCAAAAATACAAGGCAACAAGTAATTCTAGCCTAATATGCTTCACGTAGTACATTAAAGCAACTTAAGCAAATAGGCAATTTAGGGCAACTAGGCATGATTTTCTAAGCTAACATAGACTATAATTACAAATAGAATAAAACAGGTAAGAAAGAAACTCAGGCTAAATATTCAAATAAAACCGGATTTTCAACAATTAGCACAAGTACGCGCTCGTCACCTCACGTACAAGGCATCCAATTACCAAATATCACATCCTAAGGGGAAAGGTCCCCCACACAAGGTTAGACAAGACACTTACCTCGAACCGACTCAAAATCAACTCGAAACCACACGTTTGCCACGAGTATCCGACTCCAATTGGCCCAAATCTATACAATTCAATTACATATCGTAAATAACATTTCAAGAAATTGATTCTACTATTTAATTCAAAGCTAAGGCGCAAAATTAGGTAAAATGACCAAAACGCCCCTCAGGCCCACGTCTCGGAATCGGGTAAACGTTATATATTTCGGACACCCATTCACTCACGAACTCACTCGACCAGAAACAATCGAAATTCGATGCCAAAAACCCCTTAAATTCTAAGAATTTTGGTTTGGGGAAGTTTCATCAATTTCCTATGGTTTTCCCCCATTTTTTGATAATTAAACTAAAGAAAACAACGGGGATTAATGGTCTAACAATGAATTAGGATTATAAAACGTTACCTATGATCCTTCTCTTCAAAACCTACTAAAAATCGCCAATTCCCGAACTCTTACACGATTTTTAGACTTATGAAATAAACCCTTGGATTTTTTGGAATAAAACACACAGGGATATCGCACTGCGGTCCTGATCACCGCACCTGCGGAAAAATCATCGCAGGTGCGGAATTCACTTAAGTCCACTAGGGCCGCACCTGTGGTCGTTTGGTCGCGCCTGCGGTCCCGCACCTGCGAAACCCAGGTCGCACCTACGACCGCTGGTCAAATCCCCCTCCATCGCACCTGCGATCAAACCTACCACACCTGCGAGTCCGCACCTGCGGGAAAACCTTCGCAGGTGCGAAAACACCAGAAGAGGTCTGGTTCAGCCATTTGATAAGTCCCAATTTCTCCCGTTGAGCATCCGAAACAACCCCGAGGCCCCCGGGACCTCAACCAAAACCACCAACCAACCCTAATGCCTTATTTGAACTAGGTCAAGACTTAAAAACACATCTCATAACATCAAAATCATCGATTATGCATAGGTTCAAGCCTGGGAACTTAGGAAAATTCTAGAATTCACATCCAATGCCGAAACACGTCTAAACTCATCCGAATGACCTCAAATTTTGCACACACATCCCAAATGCCATGACGGAACTACTGAAACTTCTAAAATTCCATTCCGACCCTCGGATCAAAAACTCACTATCGGACTGGAAACTTCAAAATTCAAACTTCGGCATTTCAATCCTAAATAAGCTACAGACTTCCAAAATGCATTCCGAACACGCTCCCGACCCTGAAATCACCTAACGGAGCTAACGGAACCATCAGATTTTCATTCCGAGGCCGTCTTCACATTGTTCCAACTACGGGAAACTTTCCGACATCTAAGCTCTCATTTAGGGACTAAGTGTCCCAAAACTCTCAACTTAAAACCGAACGTCCCGGAAATTTAATGTAGTAGAAATAGACTTGGGGAAAAAAGTTAATAGGGGATCGGGGCGTTAATTTTTAAGACGACCGGCAGGGTCATCACAGATGGATTTGCAGCTGCGTATAGGGGGTCGCCCAGCGTCGGTTGATGACAGGGATGAGTTGGATCAGAGATACCCGCTCAATGCTCACGCTCAGCAGATGATTGGAGTAGGTGAGGGATATAGGCTCCCAGATAATGAGGATATCAACACACCTGAAGACTCTAATGTAGAACCGATGTGCTCAGATAATGAGGATGATGGAGAAGATGGGTATGAGGAAGAATGGAGGGCGTCCGATGAGGAAGACGCTGATTGATCAGGGAGTTTCAATCAGCGAGTTTCTTGCACCTTACTTTATTTCTTGTTTTGTCTATATGTGATGCACTGAAGACATTGCATGATTTAAGTGTGGGGTGTTGTACATATGTGTTGTGTGATTTGTTGTACTTTATGTGTTTTCTTGTTGTAGTTTTAGTTGTTCATGTTAGTAAATTATTTTTCTTTAAGTTTTTGTAGCGTTTTCTGTCAGTCTTTTAATTTTAGGTAAAACAAAAAAAAAATTAGAAATATGTGGACTCTTCCCGACGATGGATATCCTAGACAATTTTCTTGAGGGAAGTAAGTCTAGAGAAAATACCAAAAAGATTTTTGTTTTAGGTAGTGTAGTAATTCCCTGTTGGTTTTTCTTGGGACCGCGGTTCTTTTCCAAGGGTTTTTAATTGAACCGGGTGTAGGTAGTTTTTAATTTTTAGGAGTAGGAACCGCATGGTTGAGGGATTAATCGCAGCAATATCTCAGAACTTTGTGATGCCTTGAGAATAGTCAGTACTTTGGTTATGACGTTTAGGCTCAATTTTTGACTCTAGGATAAACACCTTAGATCGTGGATTCTTAAATTTTCTTAACTTCTTTAACTGGAGTGTCGTGATAGATCCAATCCTGAGTGAGTTATGTGCCATATGTGTGTGAGGCTTGTATGTTATTCTGTGCATTGCATTTGATGTCTAGAACTTGCCCCGTGTGTGTGCAAAGAGAAATGTAGTTTTGTTCAGTCTTGGAAGTGATATAGGCATTTCTTTGTTGAGTCAGCTATGTATATGTTACCCGCCTAATTGTTATGTATTGTAGTTAACCCCGTTGAGCCTATAATCTTGTTTCTTTGGCAACCACATTACAAGCCATACCCCTTTGTTTGAATCGATCATATATTTGAACCTTATCACCTCTCGTAAGCACTGGAAATGTGATGAAATATGGAAAAGTTAAAGTGTGGGGTGATAGGTTGGTTTTTGAGTGGAACATTTGAAATAAGGAGAAAGGTGCACTGTTTTGAAAAAGTAAGAGTCACTTAAAAAAAAGAGAGAAAAAAAATATAGTTGTATTGTTGTGGAAAAAAATACATATATTACTTGACAAGTGGTGACTCTTGATGTAATTGAGCTTAAAGAAGTATGGAGTAATAACATTAATGTGAAGGTGGAGTTTGGCTTAATATAAGTTTGAAGTTGAATNGGCACATGATTCATGAGGGAAAGGTAATGTTGTTGACCTCTGTGTTAGAGTAGTGAGTGGATTGTGAATAAAGCATGGTATATGTGAGTCGATTATTGAGGCGAGGATGTCACGCCTTTGTGCTTTAACTATTTTAAAATTTCTTGATATAACGTGTTAAGGGATTTGCTTAATAAGTTGTGTTCATGGGTGTAGTTTAATTGCTCGAGGAAGAGCAAATGTTTAAGTGTGGGGTGTTGATGTGTGGATAGAATTCATGGTTTAACGCATTATGTGCCTTACATTTTATGTGTGTTAATGGTAAAAATACACCTTGTTTGAGCATAATGGAGTCTATTTCATGTGTAGGTAAATTGGAGATGGAAGCCGAGCTAAATGGAGGCATAAACGTCAAAAAATACGCTCAAGAGTCAAAAAGGAGTGAACCTGGCTATAACCAGGCTTTTAGGCTGTAAATCCTGGCCATGCCAGGCGTTTGGAGGGCGTTTGGGCCCTAACGCCAGGCCTGGCCAGGCGTTTGGCCTGTAATGCCTGGTCCCTGATCCGGCCCAGTCCGAGTTTTAAAGGTTTTAAGTGCTTCCCAGTTTGACTAGAAGTATCCTACACGTTTAGGGTTCGTCCCAAAACATATAAATAAACCCAAAAACACAACTTTGAAGAACTTATGCCATCAGAGACAAGAGGAAATTGTGGAACACTACTCAGAAGATCAAAACATTAATTTTTACATCCTTTATTCCTTACTTTGTAATTTAATTATGCAAGTTATTTTGGATTTGATTACTACGAGCATGAGTAGCTAATTTCTTTAATCTAAGATTTTGGTGGAACCCGTTGGGGGATGAACTTATTGTGATATTAATATAGTTTTGGTTGGTTGTTAATCTCTATTTGTTCAACTACGTTCTTGTTGTAGTTAATTGAAAGGATCCTCAATTAACTATGCTTATTTATTATGTATCTACTTAAGAGAGAGTGCATATTTAGGTAGTTGTTTGATCAACACCACTCCCGNCCGAGGGTTTAGAGGTTGGATTAGAGATAACGATACTTCGGGTGCAATCTAAGTGAACTGTAATGCAATCTAGCTAGCGTAACTTGAGAGAGTGCGTCTAGTAAATTATCATAATTGCTTGAGAGAGATTTATGGTAGATAGAGTGTTCATGATTGATAGAGAAAACTAATCAAACTATAGGAGTATCCAAGAAAGAAGTTCACCGACGGGGGGAACCATAACCTTAGACCTTTATTATAATTGTTTACACCGCATTGTAGTTAATCGTTAGTTTATTAATTTTTTTCAGTAGAAATAGTAAAACATTACCAATTGATATTCAAAATTCTTGAGAAAGTTGATTAAGTAAAAGTTTCGTATTGTGACAGCTTGATTGATACGTAAATTCCCTGTGGGATCGACTCTGGGCGTAATACCCTGGATTATATTTGCAACGCCCGTTTAGTCTTTCTATAAGTCATAGTTGAGCATGATCATTTATACATAGTAAAAACAAATTTCATACAATTAATTATATATTATACAACTTATCTACAACTTTCATACATTATTTCTACCCAGTTAAATACAACTATAATATCATACCACTTAATACAAATTTTATACAATATGTCTTTTGTATATTTTATATCTGATTTATACATAGTAAAAATA
>ML323022.1:0-22916 GCA_005239505.1 Nicotiana paniculata | reverse complement strand
TAATTTTGTTCAGTAGAAGTAGTAAAACATTACCAATTGATATTCAAAATTCTTGAGAAAGTTCATTAAGTAAAAGTTTAGTATTCTGACGGCTTGATTGATACGTAAATTCTCTGCGGGATCGACTCTGGGCGTAATACCCCAGATTATATTTGCAACACCCGTTTAGTCTTTCTATAAGACATAGTTGAGCAATTAACGGTGTTATCAATTGGAGTTGGAAGAAATACAAAATTCTGAAATATAGTCAATTTTCTTCAATTTTCATTTATACATTGAAAGTTTAACGTTTGCTAACGTGGTTGTACAGGTGCATGCCTAGAAACTCATTGAGAATTGGTGAAGTATTTGAAGCCTTATCAGTCCCCAAGAAAGTTTTCAAGGCCCTAAACCGGGCCAACCGGAAAAGCAAAGAGCAACCATCAATTGAATAACTTGAACCCGACATGATCCAAACAACAGGAACAACAATGGGGATGATGTGGTAGACCCAGTTGCGCAGATAGGGGCAGAGGCTCCTTTATATGACTGGGCACAACTCACGGCAGAGAATTTGGCCACTGCAATACTAGTCCCTCAAATACAGGCTGAATCTTTCCAGATTACAAATAATATGTTGCACTTGTTGCAGAACAAGGGACTATTCTCAGGGTCATACATCGAAGACCCCCAACAGCATTTGAAGAATTTCCTGTCAATTTGCAAAACACAGAGGCAGCCAAACGTCACTCAGAAGGCAATAAAACTATTGTTGTTTCCATTCTCAGTGACTGGAGCAACCCAGACTTGGCTAAACTCACTCCCCATCGATTCCATTACCACATGGGAGGAGTTAGTTAAGCAGTTCGTGAACAAATTTCATCCACCCAACTAGACTGCTCAACAAATTGACGAAATCTTGAGCTTCAGACAGAAACCAGTTGAAACATTGCAGGAGACATGGGAACGATTTAAGGGAATGCTGGTTATCTGTCCACACCATGGTATTCCGGAGCAGATGTTGGGGAAATGTTTTTATATGGGTCTGGCTGATACTGTAAAGGCAAATGTTGATGCTTCAACTGGTGGAGCATTCTTGAGCAAAACATGGAGAAAAAGTCAGATCTTGCTTGATAAAATGACGCAGAATTCAGGATGGAAAACCAGGAATGCACCCATTACTCCTGTAGTTCACTCAGTGTCATTCGATCTATCCAATACTATTGCAGAGAACGTGGCCACCTTAATAACACAGATGAGCATACAAACTAAGAAGGTGGAGGAATCAGGGCAAAAGCAGCATGTACACATCATGGATACAACCAATGGGGGCTTATGCACATCTTACATTAGTCAACCATTTGGTAATCAGTGGAATGCAGATTTTGATCACCCTCCTTATCTAGAAAACATGAATTATGTGTCAAATTATGGAAGCAAGAGACAAGGGGGAAGAACTGAGGTCAGCAAGTTCAACCGTATAGACCACCTCACCAACAGCAGAACAGTGGAAATATGGGTGTCATGAGACCACAAGGTAATGCAGCACCATATCAGAGGCCACAATGTTATAACCATCAGAATCAACAACAAGCATACTACCCTCCTCAACATCAACAGAGTGGAAGGCAAGAAGATGGGTTCTCCAGGTTAGAAGCTATGATGCAGCAGGTTATTGGGTCAAATGCCAAGATTAGAGAAAGAGTAGATGCCCATGAATCAGCCATAAAAAATATCGAGGTGCAGCTAGGGCAGATTTCAAATGCAGTTAACAGTCGTCCTCATGGAACTTTACCTGCTAATACTCAGGTGAATCCAAGGGACAAGAGCCCAAAGCAGCTAATGGTTGTGAGTCTCCACAATGGCAGAGACCTGGACCTAGAACAAGAGATGAGGCATGAAGGTATACAGACAGATACATTGGTGCAGGTGCCTATTGAAATTGATGACTCGACTCCTTTGACCAAGGTCACAGTGCAGCCAGCTGAAGGAGAATCCAGTAAGGAAAGTGAAGTTGAGAAAGAACTAGAGGAAATCACAGAGCCAGCAGTTGAGGTGGTGGTGGAAAAGGAAAAAGAACAGACAACAGGAAAGAAGAGATCACCAGCTCCATTCCCTCGAAGGCTGGCAAAATATCAAAAGGATGAGCAGTATAAGAAATTCTTGGACATGCTAAAGCAAATACAGGTAAACATCCCGTTGATTGATGCGTTGAAGGAAATGCTTGGCTATGCTAAAATGATTAAGGACTTGATGTCCAGAAAATTTGACTTCCAAGATCTGGCTACTGTCACCCTTACTCAGACTTGTAGTGCGGTGGTGACGCGTCCTATTGCTGAAAAGTTGTCTGACCCATGGAGTTTTACAATTCCTTGTACCATTGGCAACTTAGCTTTCGCCAAAGCTCGATGTGACTTGGGGGCCAGCATTAATCTGATGCCGCTGGCCATATATAAAATACTGGGGATTGGTAGAGCTAGGCCTACCTCCATGCTGCTGCAACTTGCTGATAGGACGGTGAAGAGACCGCTGGGTATTCTGGACGATGTGTTAGTGCAAGTCGGGAAATTTGTGTTCCCTGTTGACTTTGTGATCTTAGACTGCCGAGTAGATGAGGAAATTCCCATAATCTTGGGAAGGCCATTTTTGGCCACAGGCAGAGCCCTCATCGATTGTGAGTCTGGTGAACTTAAGATGAGGCTCAATGATGAAGAAATCACGTTCAACGTGTAGAATTCTATGAGGCGACCAAGTGAGTTCGCCAACTACTGTCTTATTGATGTCGTGAACGTGATCCTGGAAGAAGATGATGCATCCCTCACTGTTGGGGACCCTTTGACTGCATGTTTGATGAACTTAGATGATATGAACGGTGAGGAACTAGCAGAATGGGTATTAGCATTGGAAGGAAAAGGACATGGTCGAGGGCTCTCGAAATTGAACCATTACAATTGGAAAAGAGAGAGATCCCGCCAGCAAGTTGAAGCCTTTACCAGTTGAAGTACCACCCAAGTTAGAGTTGAAGCCTTTACAGCGCACCTCAGGTATGCATTTCTTGGACCTAACTCTGCATTACCTGTTATTATTTCATTTGGGTTGTTAGATGTGCAGGAAAAATAGTTGTTACAGGTACTTTCAGAATGCAAGACTGCCATTGGTTGGACGATGGCAGATATCAAGGGGATCAGCCCAGCCTATTGCATGCACAAGATTCTCCTGGAAGAGGGACACAGACCTTCTAGGGAACATCAAAGGCGGTTGAACCCAAATATGAAAGAAGTGGTGAAGAAAGAAGTTATAAAGTGGTTAGATGCAGGAATCATTTTCCCCATCTCTGACAGCAGCTGGGTTAGCCCAGTACAGTGTGTACCAAAGAAGGGTGGTATGAAGGTGGTAAGGAATGATAAAAATGAGCTTATATCCACTAGAACCATCATGGGTTGGAGAATATGTATGGACTACAGAAAGTTGAACCTTGCCACCCGCGAAGACCACTTTCCACTCCCCTTCATTGATCAGATGCTCGACCGGCTAGCAGGGAGGTCTCATTTTTGTTTCCTTGACGGGTATTCGGGGTACAACCAGATTTCTATTGCCCCAGAGGATAGGGAAAAGACCTCCTTCACATACCCTTATGAAGTATTTGCCTTCAGGAGGATGCCATTTGGCCTCTGCAATGCACCTACAACATTCCAACGGTGCAGATGGCCATTTTCACAAACATGGTGGAGGATATTATAGAGGTCTTCATGGACGATTTCTCAGTGGTGGGAAATTCGTTTGATGAATGCCTAGCAAATTTAAACTGTGTACTAAAGAGGTGCATCGAGACAAACCTAGTGCTGAATTGGGAGAAGTGCCACTTCATGCTACAAGAAGGAATCGTCTTGGGACACTTGGTTTCGAGTAAAGGTATTCAGCTGGACAGAGCCAAGGTAGAAGTGATTGAAAAACTCCCTCCACCCACGTCAGTCAAAGTTATTCGTAGCTTCCTGGGACACGCCGGATTCTACCGGCGATTCATCAAGTATTTCTCCAAAATTGCTAACCCTCTTTGTAAGTTACTAGAAAAAGATAACCCATTTGTATTTTCTGATGATTGCAGGGTAGCTTTTGAGGAGCTAAAGAAGCGGTTAGTCACTGCACCGATTATAGTGGCCCCCGACTGGGAGCAACCATTCGAACTCATGTGTGACGCTAGTGACTATGTTGTAGGAGTCGTGTTGGGCCAGCGAAGAGATAAGGTAATTCACCCAATTTACTACGTAAGTAGGAGTTTGAGTGAGCCCAACACGATAATAGAAAAAGAAATGTTGGCTGTAGTGTTTGCATTTGAAAAGTTCAGGTCTTACCTGATCGGGTCGAAAGTGATCGTGTACACTGATCACGCAGCCATTCGGTACTTAGTCGAGAAAAGAGAGTCTAAGTCGCGCCTAATTCGTTGGGTGCTGCTTTTGCAAGAGTTTGACTTGGAGATTCGTGACCGTAAGGGAACGGAGAACCAAGTCGCTGATCATTTATCACGCCTTGAAGGTGCTGAAAAGGCACCTGAGTCTGAGGATATTCTGGAAACCTTTCCAGATGAGCAGCTGATGGCCACAAGTGTGGGAGAGGTGCCATGGTACGCAGATATTGCTAATTACCTGGCATGTGGCATCGACCCTTATGAGCTCTCCTCTGTGCAAAAGAAAAGATTTTATCGTGATAGCCGAAATTACTATTGGGATGAACCTCATTTGTTTAAAATTTGCACTGCTAACATGATTCGGAGGTGCGTCCCCGAGATAGAACAATTTGCTATTTTGCAGGCTTGTCACGCAGCTCCCTATGGAGGACATTTCGAAGGAGTCCGAACAGCAGCTAAAGTGTTGGAGGCCGGGTTTTACTGGCCCACTGTGTTCAGAGATGCTCATCAATGGGTGAAGGGCTGTAATGAATGCCAAAGGACGGGGAACATATCCCGTCGTCATGAGATGCCCATGAATCCAATACAAGAGGTAGAAGTGTTCGATGTTTGGGGGATAGATTTCATGGGCCCCTTTGTCAGCTCCTACGGCAATAAGTACATACTTGTTGATGTAGATTACATGTCCAAATGGGTAGAAGCTGCAGCGTTCCTCACCAATGATGCACGAGTGGTGGTGGGGTTCTTAAAGAAGAATATATTCACCCGTTTTGGGACCCCAAGGCCCATTATTAGTGACGGAGGCACTCATTTCTGCAATCGTGTCTTCGAAAAATTGCTTGCTAAATATGATGTGCCTCACAAGGTAGCAACCCCGTATTACCCCCAAACTAGCGGGCAGGTTGAGGTCTCCAACCGTGAAATAAATAGTGTGCTGACCAAATCAGTTAACGCCACAAGAACTGATTGGGCGAAGAAACTTGATGACGCACTCTGGGCCTATAGAACCGCTTTCAAAACAACAATCGGTATGTCTCCATACAAGTTGGTATTTGGTAAGGCCTGTCACCTGCCCGTGGAATTAGAACATCGAGCTTGGTGGGCATTGAAGAAGTTGAACCTGGATCTCGATACTGCTGGAGAAAATCGAGTCACAGAGTTACACGAGTTGGAATAATTCAGAGGGCAAGCATTTGAAAGCACCAGGTTGTATAAGGAAATAATGAAGAGATTACATGATAAAAACATTGTGGACCGAGATTTCAGACTAGGGGACAAGGTATTGCTTTATAATTCAAGATTAAGACTGTTCCCGGATAAGCTCAAGTCCCGATGGTTTGGCCCTTTTAAGGTGGTCAACGTATTTCCTTCTGGTGCAGTGGAAATTATTGCGGAGGATGGGTCTAATGCCTTCAAGGTCAATGGACAACGATTAAAAAGGTATGTGATAATGAATGAAGCCACTGAGCTGGCTATTGTGCATCTGGTTGAACCTAAAAGGCTGAACGATCCTAAATTGCGTTCATTCTGCGTCGTGCTGCGACGTTAAATCAGGCGCTTCATAGGAGGCAACCTATTGACTTGTTGTAATTGTCGTGCCACGACATTAACTAAGGTGCTTGTTGGGAGGCAACCCAATTCGTAGTTAAATCTTAGTATGGCTAGAAGTATTTCGTGTAATTATAGGTACTAATAAGCTTGAAGTGTATTCGGGTGAAAGGAGAAATGTTTTAGCATGACGGAAAGTGGGGACAAAGCTGGGGTCGATCAGGCTTTAGGCCTCAAATTCCCAGCAAAAGCCAGACGGAATCAGGCGTTAAGCCTCAAACGCCTGGCTAACGCCAGGTGGTATCAGGCGTTAAGCCTCAAACGCCTGGCTAACGCCAGGTGGTATTAGGCGTTAAGCCTCAAACAACGCCAGGGGGGTCCGGGCGTTTCGCCTCTAACGCCAGGCTAACGCCAGGGTGACCGGGTTTTATACATCAAACTCCCACCAAACGCCAGGTAAGTCTTCTCTTTTCATTTTTACAGCTCCTAACTCTCTTTCAAGCAAGCTTTTACTCCCAAGCACATAACCAACACAGATTTTACTCCCATACCCACACCAAAACACATAGATTAACACACAGATCTTCACTACAACAACACCCACAGCACACACAGATCTTCACAGATTTTTTTCGTGGTACACTTTTATCCGACGACCACACATCAATCTTCGAGGTATGATTTCATTTCTATCCTTTGCTACTTCGAATGGGGTGTTACAAATGAGAAAGGTGTGTACATTATTCATGGTTATTCTTTATGGGTTTGTGCATTTCATGGTAATATTGTGTTGTGAACCCCATCCCCGAAACCCTTTAGGAATGGGCTGAAATTGTGACGTTAAGTGGTATTATGGAACCCCAAACAGAGTTGGGTACATGAGGCAGCCCCTCAAGTCCATAAGAGCAACCATGGCAATTGTGCTAGCCAAGTGCTCGATGTAATGCCTCAATGGCAATACATGTCCCATTTGGAGCCCGAGTCTCCGGGGAAACAAACCACTAGTGTCATGCATCTTGGACTCAATGAAATTTTAAGTGTAGGGTGGATCACGAGAAGACAATGGGTAGCAGTTGTGTTTCAATTGTTCATAAACTCGCCGAGGTGAAGTATGAGTAACCTTGGCAAAGTGGGAAAGTGTATGTGTATAGTATATACTTTGACACCCCCTAACTACTGATCATTTGCGCAGGGAAAACGATGTTACCCAGAAAAGCAATCGGCAAAGGAAAGGCCACGTCCTCGGCCCCAGCTAAATCCAAAGCAAAAACCCCACCACCTCAGAAGAAAAGAAAGGGGGGAGATGCCACTTCAAGTATGACAGGTGAAGAGGCAGTGGCTGATGTGGCTACCATGAGACAGCAACCCGTTGGCCAATGGGAATACGGAATCAACAGCATACCCGCACATTCCAGGAAGTGGTATACACGCTGCAAGCCCAAACATGTTCACCCTGAAGGAGCCATTAAGGAAGGGAGTCTGAGAACAAAATTCCCGTCAATTTGGAGGAGCATTCATGAGTTGGGTTTAGGCTATGTGTTCAAGCACAATGGGAACATCAACTTTAACTTAGTGAGGGGGTTTTATGCAGGGTTTGACCCTAAAGACAAAGAGGAATTGGTGCCAATCCGTGGGCACTTGGTAGATTTTTCAGCCAAGGCTATATGTGATTTTCTAGGTGCCCCGAATGTTCCGGTGGAGTCTTTAGAGCAATTCATCCGCCATCCTAACTATAGAGAGGTGAGGCACACACTCTGTGGGGTCGATTCTAGGGCTGCTTGGATTCGGGACAGGGCCACAAATTGCCACAAAAGGTTCCCCAAGAAGAAGATGAAAGCTGAAACCCAGGTGTGGCTTAAATTGATTAATGCACGGATACTACCGTGCAACCATGACACCTTGATCAGCCGAGAAAGAATTTGTGTACTCTATTTCTTGATGACGGGGCAGAAAGTGAATGTGGGTCATCTAATGCGCTATCAAATGGGGTTGGTGCATTCCAGCAATAAAATTGATCGAATACCATTCCCCAATTTCCTGACTCAATTCTTGCTCAATTAAAATGTAGCGGTAGAGCCTAACCTTGACCATACCATTGATCAACTCACCCGAGAGACTGACATCACTGGCTTACGACTGAAAGAAGAGTCTTCATTGACCAATGTCGAGCGCAATGCGCAGGATGATAGCTTCATGGCACATCTTTATGGGATGATGGATTTGCAGTTGCATATAGGGGGTCTCCCAGAGTCGGTTGATGAGAGGGATGAGTTGGATCAGAGATAACCGCTCAATGCTCACGCTCAGTAGATGATTGGATCAGGTAAGGGATACAGGCTCCCGGATGATGAGGATATCAACACACCTGAAGACTCTGATGCAGAGCCGATGCGCTCAGATGATGAGGATGATGGAGAAGATGAGTATGAGGAAGAATGGAAAGCGTCAGATGACGACGACGCTGATTGATCAGGGAGTTTCTTGCACCTTATTTTTATTTCTTGTTTTGTCTATATGTGATGCACTGAGGACATTGCATGATTTAGTAGTTTTAGTTGTTCATGTTAGTAAATTATTTTTCTTTTAAGTTTTTGTAGCGTTTTCTGACAGTCTTTTAATTTTAGGTAAAAAAAAGATTAGAAATATGTGGACGCTTCCCGACGATGGATCTCCTAGACAGTTTTCTTGAGGGAAGTAAGTCTAGAGAAAATACCAAAAAGATTTTTGTTTTAGGTAGTATAGTAATTCCCCCTTGGTTTTTCTTTGGACCGCGGTTCTTTTCCAAGGGTATTTAATTGAACCGGGTGTATGTAGTTTTTAATTTTTAGGAGTAGTAACCACATGGTTGAGGGATTAATCGCAGCAATATCTCGGAACTTTGTGATGCCTTGAGAATAGTCAGTACTTTGGTTATGACGCTTAGGCTCAATTTTTTGACTCTAGGATAAATACCTTAAATCGTGGATTCTTAAATTTGCTTAACTGCTTTGACTGGAGTGTCGTGATAGATCCAATCNTTTCTTTGTTGAGCCAGCTATGTATATTTTACCTGCCTAATTGTTATGTATCGTAGTTAACCCTGTTGATCCTATAATCATGTTTCTTTGGCAACCACATTACAAGTCATACCCCTTTGTTTGAATCGATCATATATTTGAACCTTGTCACCTCTCGTAAGCACTGGAAATGTGATGAAATATGGAAAAGTTAAAGTGTGGGGTGATAGGTTGGGTTTTGAGGGGAACATTTGAAATAAGGAGAAAGGTGCACTGTTTTGAAAAAGTAAGAGTCACTTAGAAAAAAAAAAGAGAAAAAGAAAAAAAATAGTTGTATTGTTGTGAAAAAATATATATATTCCTTGACAAGTGGTGACTCTTGATGTAATTGTGCTTAAGGAAGTATGTGTTAATAACATTGATGTGAAGGTGGAGTTTGGCTTAATATAAGTTTGAGGTTGAATGCTAAAGTATATGTATTAAAGTGCTTAGGGAGGTGTAGTCACTCTTATATCTAAATGTATCATACCCGTCCCGCAGCCTACATTACAACCAAATAAAGTCCTACTTGATCCTAGACTGAATGAGCTCGATTAGTAGAGTAGTACACTACGGGAAAGCCTATGGTGCATCCTTTGTGGCATATGAATATTATTTCTGAGAGTGAGTGAATTCTTTCTATCTTGAGTTCCTAAGTGTTCTTAAATTTTATTGTGTGAGGAACTAGCTCTTTGATTTGGTGAGGGCACATGATTCATGAAGGAAAGGTAATGTTGTTGACCTCTATGTTAGAGTAGTTAGTGAATTGTGAATAAAGCATGGTATTTGTGAGTCGATTATTGAGGCGAGGATGTCACACCTTTGTGCTTAAACTATTTTAAAAATTCTTGGTATAACGCGTTAAGGGATTTGCTTAATAGGTTGTGTTCATGGGTGTAGTTTAATTACTCGAGGACGAGCAAATGTTTAAGTGTGGGGTGTTGATGTGTGACTAGAATTCATGATTTAACGCATTATGTGCCTTACATTTTATGTGCGTTAATGGTAAAAATACACCTCGTTTGAGCATAATGGAGTCTATTTCACGTGTAGGTGAATTGGAGATGGAATCCGAGCTAAATGGATGCATAAACGTCAAAAATACCTATAGCCAGGCGTTTGGGCTGTAAAGCCTGGCATAGCCAGGCGTTAGAGGGGCGTTAGAGCTGAAACGCCAGGTATGGCCAGGCGTTTGGCCTGTAACGCCTGGTCCCCGATCCGGCCCAGTCCGAGTTTTAAAGGCTTTAAGTGTTTTCCGGTTTGACTAGAAGTATCCTACAAGTTTAGGGTTCGTCCCAAAACATATAAATAGATCCAAAAACACAACTTTGAAGGACTGATGCCATTAGAGACAAGAGAAGCTTGTGGAACACTACTCAGAAGATCAAAACATTGATTTTTACACCCTTTATTCCTTACTTTGTAATTTTAATTATGCAAATTATTTTGGATTTGATTATTATAAGCATAAGTAGCTAATTTCTTTAATCTAGAGTTTTGGTGGAACCCGTTGGGGGATGAACTTATTGTGATATTAATATAGTTTGGTTGGTTGTTAATCTCTATTTGTTCAACTAACTTCTTGTTGTAGTTAATTGAAAGGATCATCAATTAGTTGTTCCTATTTATTATGTATCTACTTGAGAGAGAGTGCATATTTAGGTAGTTGTTTGAACAACATCACTCCCGGAGTATAGACGAAAGTCATAACCGAGGGTTTAGAGGTTGGATTAGAGATAACGATACCTCGGGTGCAATCTAAAGTGAACTGTAATGCAATCTAGCTAGCGTAACTTGAGAGAGTGCGTCTAGTAAATTATCATAATTACTTGAGAGAGATTTATGGTAGCTAGAGTGTTCATGATTGATAGAGACAACTAATCAAACTATAGGAAGTATCCAAGAAAGAAGTTCACCGACGGGGGAAACCATAACCTTAGACCTTTATTATAATTGTTTACACCGCATTGTTAGTTAATTTTTATTTTATTAATTTTGTTCAATAGAAGTAGTAAAACATTACCAATTGATATTCAAAATTCTTGAGAAAGTTCATTAAGTAAAAGTTTAGTATTCTGACGGCGTGATTGATACGTAAATTCCCTGTGGGATCGACTCTGGGCGTGGATGTGGAGTGCTTAAACAAAAGTATCATCTTTAAATGGTTAGATGTTTCTCCTTTTGTCTGGGACGAGTGGTACTTACATGGTTCACTTCTACATTTAAGTTACTTACATATGTTCTGCTAAAGATAGAGAAGGGTCTTTCTAGACTGGAGCAGTTAAAACCGTATCAAGAGCTTGGTGACTAAGGAGTTGAAACAGTACTTCAGGCCAGAGTCCTTGAATAGATTGGATGAGATGATTATATTCTATCAGCTCACTAAGTTAGGGGTGAAGGAGGTAGCTGATATCATACTTTAAGGAGATGCAAGGAGATAGAACTTCGACTGACAGATGAATGACTACTATGGATCAATAGTGCAGAAGGTGGCATGGGTGTCGAGGTTTCCATAACAGGAGATTTGTACAGTATAGTGATGTTCAGTCAAGAAAACATATATTTAACCATTGTTGCCTCATATTCTAGTACTTCTAATCGTCTTTTGAGTATTAATTATATCATTTTGTGCTTAATATTATATTTTAACTGTATAGAAATAAAATGGTGTAAAAATCAAGAGATTTGAAGCAAAATTGAATAAAACGTGAAAGAGAAAAAGAAAATAAAAGAATAAGATAAGGGGTGGACACCCTTTGGTGTTTGTCCCCAAGTGGAAGACAAAAGAAACAAAGCTAAGGCAAACATTGAAAAAGGGAAAAAACGTGAAAAGTCACTGGTTTCGGCGCCAGGGCCAACGTTAGGTGCTGCCTTGGACGCTGGGTACGGGATTTTTCCTTCTTCGTTCGGGACAAGATTATTTCGGCCCTACGCGGTCTCAACTCGTATAAAAGAGGTCCTAAACTTATTTTGGTGGGGGAGGACGTTTTTTAGAGTATCTTTTGACCAAGGGAGAGCACAGAGTCGCCGTGGAGGCCGGGTTTCATCTTTTCTTCCACCGAACTTTTTATGTTTCTTTATATGATTTGTTGTTTGACTATTATGTCTATGTGGAGCTAAACTTCACGTTCTAGGGTTATGGTTCTTTCAAGACTATTGTTATTCGAATATTGATTTTACTTTCTTAGTTTATTTATTCAATCCTGTACTTAATTATTTGATTGCTTGATCACGAATTAAATATTATCTACGAATCTAGAATTTAACTCGAAAGTGAAAATTCTAGATTGCATACTTTGAGTAGGGCAAGTTCTTGAACCTAGGCATCCGAGAACAAATTCGCAGTTAGGATAGACATATACCTAATTGTCTTGCTTGGTTGATTTACAGGAATTATAAATGCGTTCTTGTTAGTTCTAATTCCATAGACATTAGGCGTATTAACCATGTTAACCAATAAACTAGATAAATTAGTTAGTCAATTCAATTGAAGGATACAATAAGAATGTTAGATAGCTCATAACCCTAGATCGTTTTCATCACATTGATAATATAAAAATCCGTTCTTCCTCTGTTTAAAGTTCATTAGTTATTTTCTTTTTAGTTTAATTACTTTAGCATCACTACTTTTGAGTTTAATCATTGTTTAGATAATTAGGATAGTCTAATTTAGTTAATAGTTAATCACAAGTCCTTGTGGGTTCGACATCCGACTTTTAGTCACTTTATTACTTGACGACCGTGTATACTTGTGTGTGTGTTTGGCCGCAACATATAGGATCCTATTGCTGGAGATCTTCCCTGGAAAAAGGCCTACAGACAAACTGTTTGAACACAATGTGAATCTCCACTATTTTGTCAAACTGGCATTACCAGATCAAAATAATGCATATAATTGATGGATCTGCTCTTTGTGGAGAAATAACACAAGGGGATGCAAACAAGAATATAAGTAGTGAACAGATCAAGTGCTTGGTTTCTATTTTCCAACTTGGTCTAGCATGTTCAGCAGAAACTCCACAAACACCACAATAGATAATACATTACTGCTTGGCTTAAAGGGAATTGATAATAATCAGAAACAGATTCTTAAAGTTAAAAGGAATGCACTGCTAACAAGTCCCTAAAAGACAGCCCTAGGAAATACTTGATCGGGTTGTTAAATATCAACTGGCTTATGTATGGTCAAAGTCAGATATCAACTCACAACATATAGTTTGCTTAAGACATGTGAAAGTTGATATCTTTTTCTATCAAATGACAGAATATATCAGAATGCCTTAGAAAGACATGATATTAACCTGCACAAATTCATCTGAATTTATTATGTCTGCAATCAGCAATTCAACACTTCAAATTACTTGCTCAGAAAGACATGATATTAACCCGCACAAATTTTGTGGTTAACACAGCAATTCAGAAGGATATAACTAACCAAGTAATCAGTCTTCCAAAATGTCTTAAATCATATGACATCAATGAAATAATAGCTCTCTATGTTTGAGCATCATTCAAACCAGTCACAACTAGCTTATTTCTTCTGCGAGGTACCCAAAGATTGACTGTTGGACATATAGAACGAATACGGAGAAATTATTCATCTCCATCTAGGCAAAATTTCAAATTAATTTTTTGAGATAGCAAGTGAACAGTTTCTTGTAAATATAGAGATAAAAGCGGAAAAAGAGAACCTACCATGTAATATGTATTGTTTCCAGATGCAGCCAAAAGCAAGGACAAAATAGAGGGGATGCACATAAAATCTGACAAAACTACAACCAAAAAAGAAATCATTCAATCCCTCCAAACCAGCAAGTTTTTTCCTCCTCCTCTGCTCAAAACTAAAAGTCAAAGTTACCCAAAAAATAACTATAGAGTGGCGCAAAATTCCTAAAGATTTGCGTGATCACTAACGATTCCCAAAACCAGATAAAAGGGAGAAAGAAACAGGGCTAACCCGCAAAGAAGCTATTTTCAGAAAGCCATAACATTGTCATGTTATCCTCATCGTCGATCATTTGCTGCAACGTTTGGCCAGTCGAGAAACTTATAACCTTGAAGAGATGGTGGCAAATAAGTCTGGGATGATGAGTTTGGATTGTCAGGAGGATAAATATAGTCCTTCCCATAACCAAGATCCTTCATTAATTTAGTTGGTGCATTCCTAAGATGAAGGGGCACCCCTTCATTTTGTCCAACTGATTCTCTTACCACTTTTTGAGCTGCCCCTAGTGCTTTATAGACAGAAATAGACTTGGGAGCCAAGGCCAAATAAGCAATACACTGAGCAAGGATAACATTGCACTCGGGCATGCCAATAAAATGGCAAGCTTGGTAGCAAGCAACCGCCTGGCAAAGAGCCGATGGATCAGCTAACCCCACATCTTCACTAGCAAACCTGACCAGCCTACGCGCTATGTAGAGAGGCTCTTCACCCCCTTCCAGCATTCTCGCCAGCCAATAAATGGAAGCGTCAGCGTCACTTCCTCTCATAGATTTGTGAAGTGCGCTGATAAGATTATAATGTTCATCCCCTGCTCTGTCATAAGCCAAATGCTTACACTGCATTGCTTCTTTTACATCATCCAGAGTTATAACTGCGGATTCTAACTCCCCGTTTGATCCTCTCGCCATTTGCGACCGTGCAGCAGCAGTGGTAGCTGAAATTTCCAAGGCGTTCAATGCCACCCTAGCATCTCCATCACAATTTTCTGAAAGAAACTCTACACACTCATCATTCACTTCAATTTTCAACATCTCACCCATAGAACAACACAGCCCCTTGTTACGATCAGTCGCGGCACGCCTGAGGAGGGAAGCAATATGTTGGGGTTTTAAGGGATTGAGAGTCAAAACTCTGCACCTGGACAATAACGGCGTAATCATATGAAATGAAGGGTTTTCAGTAGTTGCTCCCATGAAAATAACACTGCCATCTTCAATAACCGGCAAAAAGGAATCTTGTTGGGCCTTGTTGAACCTGTGAACTTCATCAATGAACAAAATAGTCCTCTTGTTGCTCTTCTTTTTCAATCTTCTCGCTTCGTCAACAGCATCTCTAACATCCTTAACCCCCGAAGTGACAGCCGATAAGGAGACAAACCTATAAATATTATTTTCAGAAGCAGAGCAAGTGTTGACTATGGCTCGAGCAATGGAGGTTTTGCCGGTACCAGGTGGACCCCACAAGAGTAGTGAAGGGAGACGACCGCAGTCAATGGCTGATCGGAGAAGGGATTTTGGCGCCAAAATGTGGTCTTGACCAACAACCTCGTCTAGGGTACGAGGTCGCATTCGTTCGGATAAGGGTTCGTGAGGGGGTTTCTTTTTCTTTCCTTGTTCAGATTCTACTACTAATTTAGGACGCTTTGTTAGCTGGGGTTCATAATCTTCTTCTACTTCTTCTTCTTCGCGGGTCGCCACCCCCTTTGTAGTAACAGTGTGTTTAAGAGTTGGTATAAAGGTAGGGGTTAGGGGTTTGGATTGGAACTGAAAGAACCGATCGATTTTGGGCTGAAATGGAGGAGGGGACGAATGTTGATCGGTAGTAGAAGGAGACAGAGATTTTGGGTTGAAATTGCAAGAATCTTTGAGGAGAATCCACTCGGTAGCTTTGACGATATCGCCGCCGGTTGCCGTCAGAGCTTCGACGGCTAAGTCTTGCGGAAAGCCCATGCTCAGAAGCTGCTGCTCAGCCATGGCGCTCAGTTCGTCGCTCCCCATCCCCAATAATGGACTCCGAGAATTGTGGCGCCTTTTTATTCCTTCCAATTCCCGCTTTGTTGAAGCAAACGTAACGATGACGTCAGCATTGACAAGAAAATACTACTACCACCACCTTAAAAATGATTAATGTCAAACTTTATAAAAAAATATAGAGCAGGAGAAGAAGAAGAAGAAACGAACAACAAAATTGTTAACTTAATGAAAGATATTCTTATAGATAATAATTATTGGAATTGCACAGTATAATAATTACAGTGACTTGTTTGTTTGTATAATATATCATGTAATTCTCATTTTCATATTTGATTGCACATTTACAATTACACAGTTTAATGTTTTTTGTTTTAATAAAATATAACTATCAAAAACTAATAGTTTTTGAGGTAAGAGAGTTTAAATAAATAATTCGGGTTTCCTTAAATTGAAGCCCAAGTTCAGGTGGACGAGTACGGAGATGGCAAAGGAATGTTCGGGCTGAAGCGCACACAAGAAGAAGTTAGTTGCGGGTTTCGGTTGTCATACTATTCTAACATCATGGGTGGCACATAGTAAATCTCGAAAATTGATATGTGGATCGGGACACATGAAACTTAGTTCGAGAGGGGACTCCTGAATCGTGGTAGTGAACCACGTGGAACTTAGTTCGAATGGGAGATTGTTTGGTGTGCGAATAGAGTCTCACATTGGTAGCTAAAAAGTTTGGGAGACTACAAATAAGGTGTAGGAATATTTTAATGGTGTGCGACCTTTTGAAAAAAAACGTGCGGGTCAGCCCAAAACACACAATATCATATCATGTTAAGAGTATCTTTTGACTATTTTAGCCCAACATATTGTAACTTGTTGGTTTGTTATAAAATATTTCATATAATTTTCATTTTCGTGTTTGATTGCACATGTATATGTATACAATTTATTATTCTTTTTATTTTGAATAAATTATAACTATCAAAGCCAAATATAATATAAACGTCATTTATTGATCTATCTAGAATAATATTTACTTGCTAAATTATTTATCTAACTTGTGGTGAATTGAGGACTTTTACATATTTGGATTGAAACTTTGAAATATAATAACTATATTTTCTAAGAAAGATGATCATACTATTTTTAAGTATGAATATTTTTAGATGACTTCAAAACTTGAATGATCAAATTACCCAAATAAAATTACTTCTCATTAAATAATTATTTGTCACTGTCAGCCATTTTCAAACTATTCTAATGTATGTACTTAATGGGATGGGAAGAGTTTTTCACCTGCTATTAATTATTCTCCGCATCTTGATATGCAAATTTTGTTTCCACCAATATAGACATTAATTTTTGCACATAAATGCTCAGAAAATTAAGTTGGTTATTAATTGGGAATCCTATTAAATGATAAATAATGATTGTGGTGAACAGTTTAATGAAAAATATATTTTACCACAACCTAAGCCTTTTGACCTCCCAGCATTAACCAAATTAATAACTCTTCATTTTTCTCAAAACGTAAAGCTTTTTAAGGAAATGAATAAGTATCCAACACACCAAGTTAATTTTCATGATAGAATAATTTTATATTATCAATACCTTTTGTCATTAACTTTGAATAAATAAAAGGCATTGTAAATTTTTTGTGGCAGCTCACATCCAATGTAACTGCACTAGAAGATGACAAGGACAACCAACAACTTGGTTCTTATTACAGACATGCGGTAAGATCATTACATCAACTTTACTAACCTAATCGTTTTTTAGTTTAGCACAAAAAGGAATTATCTGAAAGTAAAAGTGGAATGAATTGCTTATTTTTAAAATTGATTATTATAAGTTGACTAGTTTTTCAATTAGTCGACTAGATGTAATAACGAGATAATAAGAAGTGCAGAATTTAAGATGCAGAAGTAAAGTGAAGGAATTAAAGACACCGGAGTTTTTATACTGGTTCGGATTCAATGTGAATCCTAGTCCAGTCCCCTTGGGTTGCAAGAGAGTTCTCTTTCAGTGAATGAGTTTCTTGAGTACAAAGTAAATGGTGTGGTTTACACCAATAGCTCAGTTTCTATGTCACTCGTCTTTTGTTGATACAATGCTTCACCAATATTTTTCTCTCTTTCTTCTCTAACTTGTTACACAGCAGATCTAGTAGAGCTACAATATTTGTTTGCAGTAGAACGAAGAGAGGGTATTTGGTTTGATCAAAGTATGTCTCTCTAAGGTTTAAGGATGCGTATAAATACTTTGTACGAGGCCTTTACTGAAGAGATTTGCCAACCCAAGAGATTTGATCCCTGGAAAGAAATTGATTATTTCCAAAAATAAGGTTAATTGTTGTTGCTCTTCCTTGATGAGTGGACTTTGATAGCTTTCCACCTATAGGTCTTGATAGCGCCGAATTTGCTCCTTAATTCTGGGTCCTTCCAATAATAGCTACTTGATTGATTATCTTGTCGGATCTTCAATGCTTCTTTTCCGCTTCAATCAATCTCGGATTGTTTTTTTTGCCAGACCTTCAGTCACTTCAACCTTTGATTGATTTCTTCCTTCAGATTTGATTATTTCTCTTTGTGCACTTCGATCTTAATTGATTTCCTTTAGTCCCTACACCAAAAATAATTATATTATTTTTCATTATTAAAACTAAAACCTAACAATCTCCCCTTTTTTATGATGACAAAAAAATATATATGTAAACATCAATTAACTTCCGTGTATTTTAGTCCCCCTCAATGAGTGCAGTTGACTCCCCCTCGATAGGTGCCGTTAGGATTACTTTTTTTAGTCGACTTTTTCTGTAGGAACCTCAAGGGGTGCCATTGGGACTACTCTTTTTAGTCGACTCCTCTTATAGTATCTAAAATCGACTCCCCCTACAATGGATGTACCTGCACGAATATATGTATATCTTTCTCCATTTTTTGACATCAGCAAAGAGGGGATAAAAAAATAATATACCAGATACTAAAGCGGTATTTTTAGCATAAGAAACATGATATGCATCCAGAGTTATAGCAAAACAAAGGAAAGAAAAAATCATCCAACGAATGGTTATCCAGTCCAAAACAGCACATCAAAAAAATATTGTCTAAAACTTTCACACTAACGATGCAAGAAATAAGTAAGAGTGTTGCAAATCGCATCCTTCAGTTGATCAAAGCTAGTATTGGCTGAGACGGTCACTCCATCAAGCCTGTCATGTACCTCCTTGAATGCCTTGACTGCACTTTCCTAAACTTTGAGAACTGCAAGTCGTATCTTTGAAACATCAAACCTTGTCTCTTTAGAGATTGCATGAATGTCCCCAACAATGGACTGAGTAGCAGCAAGAAGATCTTTGATGGTGGACAGATGATTGTCATTGGCAGTCAGTTTCTCAACAAGGTCGGGATTACTAGGACTGCAATGGGAAACAGAGGATTTGGTTTTTGGATCAGGTTGAACATGCTTGACCTCACGTTCCTGTTTCTTAACCCAGGAGCCCTTCACACACACATATTCCCATACTAGCAAATGCCCTAGAATTGTAAGATTTTGAAACAGAGACGGAGGGATATTCAGAGATAGAAATATTATGAGCTTCCAGGATGTGAGTGATGGTTAGCCATAGGATAGACTGGTGGGATCATCAGCACTTTCAGTCATAAAATTTATGACCAAAGAGGACAACTTGATCTTGAGTTTTGTCACATAGCAATAGACAAGAAAAGTATCTCTTTGAGAGAAGGTGGAGAAAGAGCCAGTACTAGGAAGCAAAGTAGTTGCAACAATGTGGGCTAGAACACGAGTTTCAAAGCTAACATCACTTGGACCTAACTGGTTTGGAAGGGATTCAGATGAACACTTAGCAATACAATGTTTTGCTTGATCAAAGGTGATTTCAAAATCATCAAGCCAGGAATTTTTGAAAAGCATGGGAAAACCAAAACACTTACACTAGAAAATTGAGTCAAACATGGCACAATCAAGAACAATGCGCTTTCCTAAAACTAAGGATTCCAACGTGTCAGACTTACTGGAGCGAAGATTTGCATAAAACATTCTCAGTAGGGGTTCATAGACTTTAGGAGGGGGAACGAAATTTTTTTTTGACCATCCTTGATAAACAAACAGATATTTTACCTTACAGTTTAGGGCTTCCATGTCATCAAGGTCGACTACCCTGTTGTGAGCGATTGGCTTGTCTTTCAGAGCAATGAAAAAATCCCTGTTTGGAGAATCCCAGAAATTTATGTCAGACTCTAAAGAACTAGAGAGATCTATTTTCGATTTCTTTGGAGTAAAGGATTTAGGAGGTTCTTCCAAAGGTCTTTTTCCTAGAGTTTTTCTCCTAAAGTATGAGAATGATCTGAGAGTTCGCCTGAGAGGAGGCAAAACCTTTTGAATGGTCGGACACTTGGTCTACTTGTTCTGGAAGCTGGGAAGGGGATTTTGCCCTGGAGTGAGTACTTTTCCTGGCGGAGGCTAAGGTATTTTTAGAGTGTTTATCCATTGAAGAACTTTGGTTGAAGAAAGTTTCGGAGAGGGTTTTTAGGCGATGGGAACGATAGAGATTGAAAGAGGGTTTCAGGGATTAAAAGAGGGGTTTCTGACGGTTGGGTACAAGAAAGGAAAGGGTGTCAGTTGAACAGGCGTGATGATTGGTTTTCCCTTTTTAAACTTTGTAACTGATGTGAAAAGAGAAGAAAAGAGAGGGAATTCAGAGGCGCAATTAATGATTAGAAAAAAATAAAGTTTAAACATTAGGCATATAAAATATAAAAATATCACATAGGTCCTAATATCTATGATCAATGAAAATAATACCAAGTAATTCTCTTAAAAAGCAAAATATGTCCTCTAGTAAAGGCTTAGTGAAAATATCCGCTAATTGATCAGTAGTTCCAACAAAAGATAATTCTATATTTCCCTTAAGAACATGATCTCTAATGAAATGATGCTTGATGTCTATATGCTTTGCCCTAGAATGATGCACAGAATTTTTTGAGAGACATATAGCACTAGAGTTATCACAAAAAATTGGAATGGGTTTAAAGAATAGTTCATAGTCACCCAATTGATGAGACATCCATAGTAATTGTGCACAACATTGTCCAATGACAATATACTCAGCTCAGTGGTGGATAGTGCAACTGATCCTTGCTTTTTACTGTTCCAAGATATCAGTGCTTTTCCAAGTAATTGATATGTTTTACTGGTGCTTTTTCTGTCTTCCTTATTACCTACAAGATCAGCATCTAAAAAATCTTATAGTTTAAAATTATTAGAGCGTGGATACCATAATCCGTGAGAGACAGTTCCAATGAGATATCAAATAATTCTCTTTACTGCAGTCAGATGGGATTCTTTAGGAGCTGACTGAAACCTGGTACATTTACAAACACTAAACATAATATCTGGTCGACTAGCAGTAATATAAAGAAGTGAGCCAACCATTCCATGATACCTAGTTTCTCAACAGGATTTCCTTGTTCATATTTGTCAAGACTTGTTAAGGACTCATTGGTGTGCTTATAGCTTTAGCATTAGTGATACCGAACTTCTGAATCAACTCCTTTGTATATTTTGTCTGACATATGAACATTCCTTATTTAAATTGTTGAATTTGAAGTCCAAGAAAGAACATTAGCTCTCCCATCATACTCATTTCAAACTCACTTTGCATAAGATTTGAAAATTCCTTGCACAGAAGAGGATTAGCACTCCAAAATAACGTCATCAATGTAAACTTGAATAATGAGATTATCTTTGTTACACCCCGCAATATTACAATGATTTTAATCCTTGCGGTATTACATTACGGTGATGTTACGCTTCGCAACATTAAGTTACGACGATATTGCACCCTATAGTATTGTACGTTGAATTTTTCATAAGGTAATTGCCATCAGTCCAAGAAAAAGATTATTTGGAGATTATAAGGATTATGAGTGATGAGTAAATTCGTGAAGGTGAGAGGGGAAGCAAGTCGAAGAAAATGAATTTCATTGAAATTTAGTATTTTAGGATAAAATACGGCCCGAGCTAAAATACCTGGTATTTATGGACTAGTACCATACAAGGTACTACATGGACATGATAGTAAGGTATGTGAAAAGAGAGTAATATTTCAAGTAAGTGAAAATAATTTTTAATTATACGGGTAATTGGTTAATTATCGAGTAACGGAACATGACCTAATTAACTAATAAATGGATAAAAATTAATAAAACCTACCCTCCAAGAACGTGGCAGATGGCCACAATGACTTCTTAGTCATTTAATATTTGGCATTTAATATTTGGCAATCAAGGACCAAGGTAAAAAGACACCTCATACTTATTTTAGCATACCATCCAAAATAGTAGTCACATTACTTCAATTAGAAGATTTAGCGATGACTTTCAAAACAAAGTCCATAAAGCTGCCATTCCCATCCCAAAACAGAACATTGTCATCTTCAAATTCAAATGAAGATTTGATTCTAAATACTCCATTAAACCACGAGAAATCTTGCAAGGTTCCCACGAGAATTTTAGGAATCGTAGCAGCGTAAAATTTTGCGGATCTAAAGGTGTACGGTGCAATTTTTTAAGAACATTATATGATTTTTTTGCATACTCCAGGTATGTTAAGGCTATCCCTTCTTTCTTTTTGACATGATCCATACGATGCAAACGAAATGAGAAAATGGACAACTTCCATAAATACTCTATTCGTGGAAATGCTAGAAATATGTATATTCTTATTCTTCCATGTGTCATATTATTTTATCATCTGTTTATGGGTCTCAGAAATATGTAAGTTGGTAAAATTTATTTCATGATATTAATCAGAGGCATAATGGCCTTATGACGTACCGAGAGATTTTATTAATGTATTTCATATGCATTTACATATGCACATTGACCCATCACCAGATGGCGTTATATACGTGTATATATATATATATGGTAAAGGTTATGGCGTTATATACGCACCACCACCTGATTAGCTAGTATACGTTGATGATTTGCCCACAGTGGCCGAGATGATATGATGGGATGCCCTCAAAGGCTGATGATGTTATAAGACATGTACCTACACATGACATGACATTCATACGTATATGCATGACACTATAAGTATTTCATGATTTAAAAAGCTTTCTAGACTTACAGGTTGAGTCATTTACTCTATATTTCTTCCATGTCAGTTTGTCACACCTCCCTTTTCATACGCCCCAAAGGGGTATGGGAGTTTTTCCACTTAAAGTGACA
>ML323021.1:0-29675 GCA_005239505.1 Nicotiana paniculata | reverse complement strand
TCACTTTAAGTGGAAAAACTCCCGTACCCCCTTTGGGGCGTATAAAAAAAGGAGGTGTGACATGTACTTTACTAATTTCCGATTTCTAAATAATTTTTCTTGCCTTATTGTGTGGTTGACTATATTATTTACTGATTCTTAATATTGTTTCCATAATTAGGACTTTCTGAACCTAGCCCTAATTACTGGTTCTATACTTGTATTGTTTGAAACCTTTCCTTATCCGTTACATATGATTCTTTACTGGTTACCTATCTTTCTACTGTTTGAATTGATTCCTTTAATTAAGGGAGTAGTTGGACTGATTTTACTCTAATTGATTCCTAGTTCTATAATTAATTTCTTACCTTATTTACCTAGCTTTCAAACTACTCTGTATATTGCTCGCTTCTACTCTCATTAGACACTCATACACACACGAACGAACATTAGTTCAAATCTCTCATACACTCAAAAGCTCTTCTGCTTTCTTTGTTACTTGCTATTGTTACTAAATTAGTAGGCTGCAAGCCAAGGCTAATTATTTCACTCTCGTGTTCTTCACTTTGTGTTTACTCTCTTTACAGGTATGTTCTGATTATAAATTCAAGCTCCCAAACCAATGTGTTTCCTGCTGCTTCAGTTTATCATATTCCTGATCTGTTTCTGTCTATTGTTTTGTTGTTCGACATGTAACTGACCTGTTTACATTATTTCTTCACCAAGCATGTTGGTTATGTCCTACCCCTTTTAGGATCATCATGTTTACTCCCCCTTGTAATCTGTCTCAGTGTGACTCTACTCTGTATATTGAATGTTTGTCTATTTGTTGTCCAGTTCTGGCATGCACCTATTTTTGCAAAACTGATTTGTTACCCTAAGTTGTCTTGATGCTATGCTTAATCATGTCTAGTACTTTTATGTCCTCACTGTTGCTATGAAATCCTACTATGTCATCTCCCAAACCCATGAACCCCCTAAAGCACTTCTGATTCTATAACTATGTTCTATAGCACCCATGAATCCATGTCTTACTATTTGCACTATTAGCCACCCCTTAATTGCAAAAGACTTATGTTTATTATATGTGCATTATGTGTCCCTAGTCCCCAACTATCCATGTGTCAAGGGTTGTTATTTTAGTATTGCTGAACCTGTTTAGCTACATGTTTGATCTATTGTTTATTTGATTACACAACTCTTGTCAAAACTGTTTTACTGAACAATTCTCCTATTTTATAAAACTACTTCAACTGAGTCTTTTTTCAAATACTGCTTTCTTATTAAAACCTTTTCAAACTATGTCAAGCACACTCACTGTACTCTTAGGTCCTTAAGTTATGCCCATCCAGTGTGTGACTGCTTTAGGATCCATGCGAGATCCCTCTGAACTGTGATGCACTGGGGATGTCTCTTCCACACTGCACTTACTAAGTTCTGGTTATGAAGTCTGGGTTTGAGCACTACCCGGGATCCTTGAGGTCCGTAGGGAACTCTGACACACCCGGACATGAGAAAGGCTATGACTTTGGCACATGAGGCTATGCACAATTTGGTACATTTAGACCTACTTCAGGCTCCTTATAGTTTAACTTCTTCTTTTCCCTTATCTATTTATGTTATTTATTCAGCTGGTCTGTAATAATTATTTGTAAACAGATATTGGGGTTGGCTAGTGAAATGGTGAGGGTAGTTATATATTCTATCATTGGGTAGAAATCATGCCTTAGGCTTGTACATTCCCTATATCTGCATTAGAATCCATCCATAGGACCAACATAATCATTCAAACCATGCCAAACATGAATTAGATATCATGTCTTTAAGGCTTTCATGTTTACTGCTTTATTGTACAACATGTCCTTAATTTATGCTTATGCCTACCACTTAGAAATCCTGCTCTTAGGATAATTAAAATCGATATAAAACGGTTACTCCTGTGCACTCAAAATCATGTCTCCATCATCCTGTAGCTCTTCGTGAATTTTAGAAATCATGCCTTTAGGAATTCTGCACATCCTGAAATTATGTCTTAACCATCCTGCATTTATATGTGCATATTAGATATCCTGCTCTAGGATTTCGTTTGCATCTACTTTACCACCCATATTTTAACTACTGACTCACAAAAAATGTAAAAACAATCTCACATATGACTATCCTATTTTAGATAAAACTGGTAACAATCCCTGTATTTTCGTAACACCTAGAACAACATGCTTTTAGGCAAAAACAACTTCTGAACTGTCTAAAATCAGTAGGCAAACTGATTAAGGCCCTTCTTCTGAGTTTATGAAATAAAGCTGCATATTTTTGTGCGTTGACATTCACTTAGATATCCTGTTATAGGATCCTGTCTAATAAAACTGTCTCTTGTTTGTGTTTGAGACGTGCTGATTATGTACATTACTTGTGGAGGTAAATCTGGGCCTCATAACTGCTTTCCTGCATTTATCTGATCAGTCATATTTGTTATTGTATGTCGCTTAGAATTTTATCCTTATAAAACCTTAGGGGTCTATCTAGAACTACCTATACTTAGAGGTCCTAAATTCCTCCATGGCCATTAAAAAGGGACGGGTAACAGCACGCATAGAGATCGCTAAATAAATTCGCTTAATAACTGCTAAGGGGCGGGGTAAAGTGTAGATATGGATATGATGACCGGTGCGCTAATGCCACGTGTAGCCCCTAACTGAGGAGTGATTACCGCGCATTGCATTGATGTGATCTTATAGGATAACAACTTAGGACTCCCATATCCCCTACATATGTGTGCTTAGACTGCGAATCTTTTCAAAACCATTACTTGTTTCCATGTGTATACTTTGACTGCTTATTTGCTACTTGCTTAAATTCACAAAGTTTTTTTGGCCGGGAACCGCAATTGTGGACTTCGAGGGGTGCCTAACACCTTCCCCTTGGAGTAATTTCAAGCCCTTACCCAATTTATGGTTATTCAATTAGTGTTATTATGACCCTTAATAGGTGCCCTAACGCACCTTAATTCGTTAGGTGGCAACTCTTCAAATCCTTACATCTATTATCCCAAAAGGAAATGAGTTGTCCCAATAATGTCAAAAACCCTGATCGATCCGAAAGTAGAGGATGAGGGGGGGCGACAGCATGGCGACTCTGCTAGTGATTCTAGGATTTTACCATTACAAACCATTTATTTGTGAATTCGTCTAAGTATGTCTGGTTTTGTTAAATACCTGCGCCCTTTCCCTTTCCCCTTTATACGCAATTAATTGTTTACTTTCCCAATTATTTATTCTTTTAAATGAAACTGACATGTTTCTTTTTATTTTCCTTTGTAACTGTTTTTCAATCATAACTGTTGTATTTATCGCTTTCATAATGTGCAAATACGTGAGAACATGTTTATTGCTTATTGTTGCATAATCATGCTCAACATCATATTCCACTAGTGCCTATACAAATCCTATAGCAATGCTTGATGAGTGGTTGCGCTCTTCCATATTATATCACCCCCTAAATTCGGAAAGGCTTATTTGCGGTAAAACTAGTCGATCAGCGGTGCAGTCCACGGTTCTGTGCCTTTCCCCCTCAAGTTGTCTGCTTGAGGGTACCAATATAGACCCCCATAGTAACCCTACTCTGATTATAACTGTACATGCATCATGGTCAAACCTAGTCGGGTTAATATGTTGTCCACATAATAACCTTTAGTAAAAGCCTTGTCCAAAAGTCCACTGGGGTTTCCATACCCTACGGACGCAACCACGATCTGTGCATTAATTTGGAGAGCTAAGTACCAATATGTTAATCACTGATGTATAAGTAGTTGAATCGAGAGGTGGAAAGGGTCTAACCTTATCTATTTTTCAGAAAATGAGGCACGAAGTCCCCAAGTTCGGCGTGGTCCAAAGAATACCACCATTGTTGCTGGATTGGTAGGAAGACCTTTCGCCAACTGACAAAGACCATATGAACAGGGTCCTCGGAAACTTACCCTCTTTACTGGATATCCAACCAAACAATATGTTGATCGAAGTAGCCACAATGTTCTGGGACAGAGAAAGGTCTGTGCTCCGTTTTGGCAACATAAAAAGGACCCCCCTCTTGGAGGAGATAGGGGGCTTCGCAGGATTACCTTGGGACAGTCCAGGTTTGTTGGTGCTGGAAAACCGTGACGCTAGGGGGTTCCTGAAAATTATGGGTTTGAAAAATAACGATGATTTAGAGTGCCTGACAGAGTCCTACATACCTTTTGACTATATCTATGAACGATACGGACATAGCAAATCCTATCGTATCTTCCACGATGAATTCTCTATTACTTCCTTAGGTCATACTCACCACAGGGTTTTTGTGCTCGTTGTTTGCTTCCTGGGTATGATAGTATTTCCAAGAAAAGGAGATAGGATTCACACTAGACTGGCCATGGTAGCGAAAACCTTAAGGGAGGGGATCGAGGGGCAACCATATACCATTATCCCTATGTTCATAGCAGACATATATCGAGCTTTGGACCGCTGCCAGAAGGGGTTCAAACTCTTTGAGGGTTGTAATCTGCTACTACAGGTTTGGTTATTGGAGCATCTCCAAAGGGGTCAATATCGTCAATAGTTTTCACGAAGGGTGTGGAATGATCATATAGCCTTCCATCCCTAAGAAAATGACCTATATCCTAGACAGGTTTTATCAACCCGGAAATGCTACAGAATGGGCACAATTTTTTGACAATTTGACCGGGGACCAGGTTCAATGGATGTTCAAATGGTTCCCTACCAGTGAGTTAATCATCAGATTGAGGGACACTCCAGACCTGGTGTTGATCGATTTAAGGGGCATATACCCTTAAGCTCCCATCAGGGTTATGAAACAGGTAGGCAGGAAGCAAGTCATACCGCGAGTTTCAAAAATGAATCATTAAAGGGAAGATTTTTAGGATGACGACATCCCGTACAAATTTGAAGCTCAGCATATGTGGCATCTAAAAGTTATTATAGAAAAGGACACCATCGATCCAGACAGGTACCACACAGGGCATGTACGCTTTTACTTATCATGGTTGGAAGACAGCATAGCAGGGATAGTTGAGCTGAAAATCGGTGGGGGAAACAGGGTCATAGACGAATTTGCTGAGGCCCAAGTGAAATACAATAAACTGCGCAAAAAGATTCGTGAGTCCAAGGCCGAGCATCTGGAGCAACACAAGACTGATATGGAACTTATCAATGAGTGGAAGGAAAGGGCTATCAAATCTAATGAAAGGTTGGAATATTTGGAGCAGGGTCTGATGGATCTAGAGGCGAAGACGAGGAAAAGAGTCGCCGACTGCCAGAATGTTGAGGGAAGCGAAGGAGGGCATCTAGAAAGAGTATACCTGTTGTTGGGCATGCACGACCTGGGGAACCTGATCGACAGGGCAAAGAAGATCAAGCCTAGGGAAGGTCCTTCTAGGACCAAGTAGATTAAATTTACCTGCTTTTTCAAATGTAATAAGGCCAAGTGTCATTAGTGACTTATCTTATTTAGTGTCATTTTTGATTTATCTACTTTTACATTAATGAAATGAGGCAATTATTGGCATCTTAGATCTCCAAGTCAACTTGTCGCTAGGCCTACCTCGGGCACAATGAGGCTCCCAAATTAGGACACGCTTTTATATTCCCACAATGTGTGTTTAAATACTGCAATACTTTCTCATGATATTCACTGACTTGGCTACCTTTTGTTTTTGCTTTCTTTCTTTTTGATTATTCCCCTCCCCAAAGCTTGGTTCGTGCATTCTGGCATCATCAGCATACCAAACAAGATCCAGGGGCCCTCCACCTTCTCCTTCTCCTATAACTTATTCTTGGAAAACGGGATATGGACTGTTGTGTTATTGTTGAGGAGGAGGACGAGGAAGGCCCTACCATCCGAGTAGTGAGCAAGGGATCATTCCTCAAGAATTGGACCGTCAGACCATCCAGGGCCCGACGAGTCCTGGGGTAGCAAGGCTGAACAACGTTATTTACTTCATTTTTTCTAATGATTTCCTTTTCGCATTTTTTGTTTTCCAATAAAATCCCGATGTTCCAAAACGTTTGTTTAAATTATCAAAATCGCTTTTAGATTTCAACGAATCAGTATTTATTTATTATCGTTTTTCTCTCATTACTTTTATCTATACAGCATTACTATTTCCTGTCTTGATGAACCGATGACCGTGACATGTAATGAGACAACGCAACAAAAGGACAGCGATTCAGAAGAAGAGGATGTCATACCCGATGAAATTGTCAGAGAAGTTGAGGATTTCGAGAACAGTCCTAAGTCCAACCTGGACGAAACTAAGGTAGTCAACCTGGGAGATTCAGAGACTGTCAAAGAAACTCGCATCACCATCCATTTGTCGCCATCAGAGAAAGAGGAATACACCCAATTCTTGAAAGAGTATGAAGACATATTTGCATGGTCGTACGACGACATGACTGGTCTAAGCACATCCATTGTGGCTCACAAGTTGCCGACCAATCCAATGTGCCCTCCGGTAAAACAGAAGCTCAGAGAGTTCAAGCCTGATATGAGTCTGAAAATCAAATAGGAAGTTACGAAGAAAATCAACGCCAAGGTCCTCAGGGTAGTTGAATATCCAACATGGTTAGCCAACATCGTGCCAGTGCCCAAGAAAGACGAAAAAGTTAGGGTTTGTGTCGACTACCGAGATCTCAATCGGGCCAGTCCAAAGGATGATTTCCCTCTTCTAGACATACACATCCTAATTGACAATTGTGCAAAGCATGAACTTCATTCGTTCGTGGATTGTTTCGCCGGATACCATCAGATTTGGATGGACTGGGAAGATGCTGAAAAACGGCTTTCATCACGTCATGGGGAGTCTACCGCTATAAGATGATGCCATTCGGCTTAAAGAATGTTGGGGCCACTTATATGAGAGCTATGACCACTATCTTCCATGACATGATACATAAAGAGATCGAGGTATATGTGGACGACGTCATTATCAAGTCCAAGAAATCCAGCGACCATATAGCAGGTCTGAGGAAGTTCTTCAACAGGTTGCGGAAATACAACCTGAAATTAAACCCCGCGAAGTGTGAATTCGGGGTTCTTTCCGAAAAATTGCTTGGGTTCATCATCAGTCACCGAGGAATAGAACTGGATCCGTCAAAACTCAAAGCCATCCAAGAGTTACCACCGCCAATGAACAAGAAAGATGTGATAAGTTTCCTGGGGCGCCTTAACTACATCAGCCGGTTCATAGCCCAGTCCACGGTCATATGTGAACCAATCATCAAGATGTTAAAGAAGGGTCCTGCTACCAAATGGACCGAGGATTGTCAAAAAGCTTTCGACAGAATCAAGGAATACTTGTCAACGCCACCAGTTTTGGTCCCGCTACTCTACCTTGCGGTATTAGATGGAGCTTTCGGCTGCGTTCTGGGGCAGCACGATGAGACAGGAAGAAAGTAATATGCTATCTATTATCTGAGTAAGATGTTCACTCCATACGAGGCACATTATTCTCTACTGGAGCGTACTTGTTGTGCTCTAACCTGGGTAGCCCAGAAGCTGAGGCACTACTTCTGTGCCTACACGACATATCTCATATCAAGGATGGATCCCTTGAAATACATCTTTCAGAAGCCCACGCCCACTAGCAAGCTGGATAAGTGGAAAATCCTGCTAAGTGAATTCAACATCGTGTATGTGACTCAGAAAGCGGTCAAGGGACAAGCATTGGCAGATCATCTTGCCGAGAACCCTGTGGGAGGAGAATATGAACCTCTGAAAACATATTTTCCCGATTAAGAAGTATTATTCATAGGAGAAGACATTGTTGAATCCTATGACGGTTGGATAATGTTCTTCGACGGAGCAGCCAATTTCAAAGAAGTCGGTATTGGAGCAGTCTTGGTGTCGGAAACTGGCCAACATTATCCGGCATCTACTAAACTCAGATTCCCCTGCACTAACAATGTGGCAGAGTATGAAGCCTGCATCTTAGGGCTCAACATGGCCATTGACATGAATATTCAAGAGCTGCTAGTAATTGGTGATTCAGACCTGCTAATAAACTAAGTACAAGGAGAATGGGCTACCAAGAATTCTAAGATACTGTCGTATATGCACCACGTGCAGGAATTGAGAAAGAGATTCACAAAGACAGAATTTTGGCACGTCCCCAGAATTCAGAACGAGTTTGCCGATGCACTGGCCACTCTATCATCCATGATACAACATCTAGATAAGAACTTCATTGATCCTATTCCAGTAAAGATCCATAGTCAGCCAGCATATTGTGCCCATGTTAAAGAAGAAGCGAATGAAAAATAATGGTTCCACAATATCAAGGAGTATTTTTCAAAGGGAGAATACCCAGAGCTTGCAAACCATACTCAGAAACGCACGCTTCGGAGATTGTCCAACAGTTTCTTTCATAGCGGAGGAACCCTGTACAGGAGAACCCCCGATTTGGGATTATTAAGATGTATCGATGCAAAGGAAGCCTCCAGACTACTTGAAGAGATACATGTCAGGACTTGCGGCCCGCATATGAATGGTTTTGTCTTGGACAAAAAGATACTCAGAGCCGGTTACTTCTTGATGACCATGGAAACGGACTACATCCAGTATGTCCGGAAATGCTACAGATATCAGGTACATGCAGATCTGATAAGGTACCCCCAAACAATGCAACAACCTCGCCTTGGCCATTCGTCGCATGGGAAATGGACGTCATTGGACCGATCGAGCCTACAGCCTCAAATGAACAGAGGTTCATCTTAGTAGTTATTGGTTATTTCACCAAATGGGTCGAAGCAGCATCTTACAAAGCAGTTACTAAGAAAGTCGTGGCACACTTTGTCCGCAACCATATTGTTTGTCGGTTTGGAGTTCCAGAATCAATCATCACCGACAACGGCTCCAATCTCAACAGTGATCTGATGAAATCCATGTGCGAGACTTTCAAAATCAAGCACATGAATTCTACAGTATATAGATCTCAGATGAATAGAGTTATAGAAGCCGCCAACAAGAACATCAAGAAGATATTGAGAAAGATGATAGAAAGACACAAACAATGGCACGAAAAGCTATCATTTTCCTTACTAGGATACCGCACCACAGTCCGCACATCAACTGGGCAACTCCTTACTTGTTGGTTTATGATACTAAAGTTGTTATTCCTGCCAATGTGGAAATTCCTTCCTTAAGAATCATACAAGAAGCTGAGCCCAGCGATGCGGAATGGATAAGGATTCATTATGATCAGCTAGCCCTCATATACGGGAAAAGGATGAATGCAATATGTCACGGACAACTTTACCAGAGTAGAAACAGAGCCTTCAACAAAAGAGTCACGCCAAGATAGTTCACACTGGGGCAGCTGGTGTTAAAGAAGATCTTTCCGCATCAAGATGAGGAAAAGGGAAATTCTCTCCCAACTGGCAAGGTCCGTATATGGTTCATCGAGTATTGACAGGAGAAGCTCTCATACTTGCAGAAATGGACGGAGGAGTCTGGCCAAGAAAAATCAATTCTGATGCAGTCAAGCGCTACTATGTGTAATTATTTATGCTCTTCTCAAATGATATACATTGAATTATGCCCGACCTGATTCCCATTTAAGATGGGATATGTAGTAAGCCTTATGGGTTCGGTCACAATCTAATAAAATCTCATCCCCCCCTCCCCCCCCCAATTGGAAACTGGGGCAGAATTTTGAGGAGGACCCTCAAAATTCTGAAGCAAGTTCAGCCGACCGCAGCATGCGCAACAGTCAGAGACGTCAACCCATCTAACTGGGGCAGAATTTTGGGAAGGACCCTCAAAATTCTGTAACATGAGAGGTAACAATATCTTGAACCGTGTCACGGTCGCCGGTTCATCTAAATTTCTTAAAATATATTTTATAATATGTCTTTGTAAAATCATGCATGCTTGCTTTCAAAAATAGCTCTGTTTAAGCAAACGCTACCCTGATAACTTGAAAAAGAGCATCAGACCAAACAGAACGAGTCAAGCAAAGCCAGCCGGGATACGAACCGACCTTCTCCATCTACAGAACTCACAATTTTTCATTGGATGTAGGAACAAAGGATAAACACGCTTCAAAGTCACAATTCTCAAAACAATTGCAATTGCAGAAATTTGCTATCAGCACAAAGAACGAACATGCTCCGTAGTCACAATTCTCACAACAATCGCAATATCAAAATCTGCTACTAGCTAAGAAATTCTAATATCATTTGCTATTTACTCTTCTGCATAAGGCTATCGCTGCCTCCATCTTGTATGAGGTTAAGCTCTACCTCCATCTGCATAAGGCTAAACTCTGCCTTCCCCTTGCATAAGGCCAATCGCTGCCTTCCCCTGCATGAGACTGAACTCTGCCTTCCATTTGCATAAGACTAATCCCTGCCTTCCCTTGCATAAGGCTAATCTTTGCCTTCATCTGCATAAGGCTAATCTCTGCCTTCATTTGCATGAGATTGAGCTCTGTCTCCATACTTTCATTAGGCTAAGCTCTGCCTCCAATATACTTTATCACCGAGACTAAGCACTTTCTCTCAAGCATTATTTACTTCGCTCCTCTTTCGGGCTAAGCTCTGCCCTCAATTTCGCAAGATTAAGCCTTGTCTTGTCAAATTATTACATCTCATGGGTTGAAATATCGCCAACTTTTCCAAAGGCATCATAGTATAACACGTTCCCATGGATTTAAAAGTGTAAATTTTCTTCCTTAATAAAATTTATGATTTCGAAAGTAATAAAATGAGCAATTAATGTGATAGTTCACCATTGTCTTGCCTAATGGCGACGTTGTGTGCCATCACAGTCTATAGTAGGTTTTGGGTCGTGACAGCTTGGCTAACTGCAGAAAAGTTAGGACTAACATTGGTGAGGTGTGTTGGGCCATGACTGTAGTGCAATGCCAAGGCAACACATGAATATTTCAATAGCAAGCTATTGTGATGGACCTTCCCCCTTAAATATTGAGTTAATATCGCGCGACTTGATGACTCACACGTCATATTAAACTGATAAGAACAGATATTACAATTGATCTTAGCCAAAAGGCGGAGAAAGGTATGTTTTTCCATGTTTTGCTTGAGCTCTTTTAAATCTCATTTATTATATAGGAGCTCTCCTCCGATCGATGTGGGTTAAGATCTTTTATAATAGTAACTATAGTATACTGCATTTATAGTTTTATACCAGGTTCATCCCCTAGAGATTAGCCTGATTTAGGAAGACTTAAAACTCAGTCTCTAGTTCTTGTTTAAGATACTGTAGTAGCAGTTGATGTATTTTTTGCATATATATAATGATTCAGAAATTTCTGAGTTGTTTTAAAAGTTTAACGCATTTTGTAGACGTAAACACCATTAATTAATCTTCATTCAAGAAAGAGTAACAAGGAAAAGGTGCCTAACTGAAAAAAGCTTTAAAGATACGAGTGATCTCTTGCTTTAGAATTTCGATACGAGTGGGCCTAAAATAGTAGATTTGTACAGGGTAAAATCGGTTCATATTAAATGCTCAAATGATGAAGTGAAACGTGAATCGGGGCACACAAAAGATGAAGCGAGGGGAAACCGAAACCGAGGACAACAACTTCAGTTGGCACCGGGTAAATCACGAAAGGAACATTGTCAACGAGAGAAAACAAATACTAGTCGCGAGATGACATTCAATGAAGAATGGTCCTCTATATTAAATCTGCAATTGTAAAATAGAATTTTGGCATTCATGACCTGCTGTACATATTCATCAATGGCGCCCATTATTGTCATTTAAAAAGGGCTTGATCCTAGAAACTTGTTCCCTAGGTATAACTATAAATAGTGGCTTGAACAACCATTGTAACAACGAAAATCACTAACAAACTTATGCGACACACTATTCCAAGCTAAATAATACCTTTATTTTCTGTCTAACATTATTGCTCCTTCAGAAGCCTTGCTCCCGGAACCAATCTATCTGCTATTTTATCTCGATTACATGGTTGAGTTTTGCATTTTATTTAATTCATTTATTATTTTTGGAATCAAATCAATTCACTTGTCTATAAACCACGCTATAAATTCAACTATAATGTTTTACGGGTAAATAGTTTTGCTCCCACCATGGGGCTTAGACAGCTGCATAATTGAGTTGATTCTTGCATCTATCACTAACCTGTTTGATTCATTGTTTCTTAGCAAAATCATTAAAAAAATGGCATTTAATGATGTTATCATCAAACATAATATGGAGGCACAAGAAAATCTACCTCAACACGAGGATTCAATCAGTGACACCCGCAACGAGGAGGACGTAGCGAATGCTGGTTCATGGCGCGCAATATCCCCAACATGTACATGAGGCGACTCATGATGATGCTGAAGACGAGCACATTGCAATATAGTGAGGATCTTGAGAGAACAACAAAAATACATTATGGGCCCTCTCCCATGGCAAGACCAGGCCATGAAGAAACTAAGGGAGGCATTGTCAGGTGCTTCCAACAACGCGAATGGAAGACGCCCTATTCCTCCTGGTTCTCCCGCAAATTAAATGGAACAAAGGGTTGATAACAAAACCTCAAAGGGTAAGGTCAGCTTCAATGAGACCGAGGGGATCAGAAGCGGATCTGGTAATAACAACAGTAATGATCCCTTCAGCACCGAGCTTATGCTGTTTATGAAGGAAATGAACGAGCAGATGGACCGGAACACGAAAGAATTCCACGCTCAAATGGACCAAATTCCAGGCGCCCTACTAGTGCTGAAGGCCCCAGACTCAAAGAGGTACTCCCAGTTTCCATTCAAACCAAGCACAACACCATAGTTGATTCCAAAGAAGGTCAAAATGTCAGACGTACCGAAATATGATGGGACTTCGGACCCTTAAGAGCATATCACCACCTATACAACGGTAGTGAAAGGAAATGACTTGCTGAAGAAGTTCAGAGAGACCCTAACAAACGGAGCTTAACTTGGCACTCCCTCTTACCTGCACACTCAATCGATTCCTTTGAGATACTCGCAGATTCTTTCATCAAGGCCCATGCCAGGGCCAGGAAGGTCCATGCTCGAAGGCGGACATACTTAGAATTATGCAATGAGAGTCTGAGTTAGTGGGTGAATTTAGGATCAGATTTCATAAAGAAAGAATGTTACTACCGGTCGTGCCAGATGAAGGGGCAGTTGAGGCATTTACTAAAGGGTTGAACCCGAGAAGCTCCGACGCCTCCCAAAACTGAAAGAAAGCTTGCTCGAGTTCCAGGAAACTACATGGGTAGATATCCATAACCGTTATGAATCAAAGATAAGAACAAAAGATGATCAGCTTGGGTTCTTGGAATCAACTACGGGTCAAGATCGAAAGAAGAACATAGATAAATCAAATGATGATTTTGATGCAGATCGACGATCTTCTAGGGGCCGATTTTGAACCCTACAAAAGGATGAAGGAGACGATAACAGATGGTTTCGATCAGCGGATAGGTTCGTTCCAGACAGGAAAACTGATTGCAGCCAGAATAACAAGTCATTGCGATACAAAAAGGCATCGGGTTCCTGGGATTTCAATTATCCCAAGTTGTCAGAGTATAATTTTAATGTCAGCATAATGGGGCTGGTATCAGCAATGAGTAATATCAAGGAAGCGCGGTTCCCGAGGTTTATGAGGTCTGATTCTAGCTAGAGGGATCCTAATTTATGGTGCAAATATCATGTGACTAATTTCCACCATACTGGGAATTGTCGACATATGCACGAGGAGGTCACGACACTATTGAAAAATAGCTATCTCAAAGAATTTTGAAGAGACCGGGCTAAGAAAAATTATGGCCGTTGCCGGAATAACGCAAATCCCTCGAACGCNTCATGCCATAAGTTAATCGACGTAAACATGAGAAGAGATTATCTTTGAGATGATAATAAGTTAATCCTATTGATCTTAAATGATACAATAGTGTATAAGAGTGATTAACACGTATTAGAAGTTAAACGAATCAAGGATATTGTAACTCATATTTTTGGGTAAACCTAGGGGTGCTTGATATTATCAAGAAGTCGTGTTTTAAGGTATATGAATCACATAATATCTGTATCATAGTCTTGAAGTCAAACGAGTTATGAAACAAAAGTCGACAAGAGTTGTCGCAACTTAGGTTCATAGTTTTACTTAAACTTTAGGTCAAATGTTATTAAGCTTTTCTCCCAATATACTTGGAATTACAAGATGATATACCCACCAAATTTAATATCTATGAGTCTAGTTTCCAACGCATTAAACTGCTTATCAATATGACATTGGAGTAGAGAGATATAGACATTTTTACGAGACTGCACAAGCTTCTAGGTGAAAAGTAGGTTGGTCACCTACTTGGTTAAATGATAGCCCAAAAAGAGGCAATTTCGGGTCATCCAAAGAGGCCATTAAAAGTCTTATCTCCTGGAATATATCCCTCATTATATTTCACAAATAACCAGACCTAAACCCCTGAAAACTTCCTCCCAAAAGTTATCCACAAATCCTAATTGATTTTCCCTCTCTTTCAAGTTCAAATTGGGGGTAAACCCTAGAGTTTGAAGAACTAAGATAAGGGCTGAGTTATCCAGCAAGTAAGGTGAGTTTACTTCTCTCTTTCATCCATTTGTTTTTGCTATAAATTCATGGTAATTCGTTTTATACTTGTAATAACTCACGGGACGGTGATCGGAAGCCGTGAGTTCGAGTTATTCACTTGTAGCGGACTGTTTTGCGGACTGTTTTGTGTTGCTGTTGGGCTGCGTATTTTACTACTGTATTTTGGAGTTTTGGAGGAGGAAGGGTGTGGAGAAAAATTATATATATTTAGGGTTGTGGGCTGGTCGTTCTTCGTAACATTTCCGGGTCGTTTGACACGACTACGGTGGTCGTCTTATGTATGAAGTTATTAGGTTGTGTGTGGACTGTTTTGGGAGGCTCAATTTGATTATTATAGATGTTGTTTGGGATGTTTGTTAATTTTTTTGACTTGTATGAAGTCATATATATAGGGGAGTTTCTGTCCATTTCATCATAAAATAGGTTGTGGTCGATACACAATAGTTATGACGCTTAAATGATAATGATAGTGTCGTTTCTCTTATTGTAGACTAAGGAGTCCTGACAATTGCATAGCTTGAGATTGGGGCAGTATATACAAGGCATATGAGACTATCCTTTTCCTTCTTTTGCACGACTCCTATTTTACATAATGCAATGAACGAGCTTCCAAAGATACTCTACTCTTAGAAGCTAGCAGTACTTCCATTGTTTCCCTTCTTATGGAACAACTGATGTTGAGGTTGCTCCTATTATTCTTATGTTATCAATGTTGTTGGTACTTCCTGATTCTTATAATATTCTTGATGAAGAGTTATTCCTAATAATGTGTACGGAGAATATTGACCTTACGTCACTCTGAAATGTTCATAACATGATTCCAATGAGTCCTACATGCATTATATATATGTATCTATTTTAGTCTACCGAGCCGCACTATAGTCGGTCAGGTATGGCACCTATTGTGCAACCACTGATCAGTTGGGTTTACCAAGTCCTCTTTGAGGCCGGGTATGATATGATGATGATGATTCCCACAGAGGCGGATGTTGATACGATAATGATGATGCCCACAGAGGCGGATGTTTTTAAAAGATTATGTGTATATATATATCATGAATTTCATGTTACTGTCTCTTAGAAGCACTCAGATGTTACAGGTTGTATCTTTTTTACCTCTCTTTAAATTATTGTTCATATTTATATTGACCTGCCTTACATACTCAGTACATTATTCGTACTGACGTCCTTTTATTTGTGGACGCTACATGTCGTGATGCAGGTCCTGATAGACAGGTAGACGCAGTTCCTCCACCACAGTAGGCTTTCCAGTTCAGCGGTTATAGGCGAGATTCCTTCTCCGAACTTGTAATGGTCTTGGTATGCATTTTTGGTTATAGATATTATGGGTATGTCAGGGCCCTATTCCGACTATGTTGCATTACTTATGCTTCTTTAGAGGCTCATAGACAGGTGTCAGCTTATGTATAGTTTGGTATGCCTTAGCGGATGATTTTTGTTGTATAGTCTTTCATGGAAGCGTGGTAGCTCCTAACATATATGTAGTTTCTTGGCAGACTTGTTATCCCATGTTAAGCATGTTCATTCCATTATCTATCATTGTTTGGTGTTCATAATCCATATCTACCACTTATATTGATCTCGTCGGCCCTTAGAGATAATAAGAAGATTAGATAAAATGTATGTTGGTGCTCGGAAAGTATGGCCCGAGTACTAGTCATGATCCTTCGGTTTGGGTCGTGAAAAACTTTGTATCAAAGCAAGTCTGTCCTAGGGGTTGTTTATAAGTCGTGTCTAGTAGAGCCTTGATTATTGATGTGTAGCACGCCACATTTATAATCAGGAGACTACATGACATCTAGGGTTTTTACCTTCTTCCTAAATCTAGATCGTGCGTAGAGTTGAGTCCTTAGTGTTTTATCTAATATTAAACTTGTTTCTTTCAGCGATGCCTTCGACTAAGAAGCAATTGATTAGTAGAAGACTTGATATAACTGCAGGAGAGGGTACCATTCAGGTGCCTCAAGCCAGAGTAGGCCAAAGTGAGGCTCAAAGTGAGATGCCGTCTCATACCTCATCTACTTCGTCTCATCCAGAGGTTATTAGGAGGAACCCAGCACCACCAGTTCCTCCGTCTGGCCCTACAGAGCAGGATATGCGGAGTGCGGCGGAGTTGTTGACTAGCTTGGTAGCTTCTCAGGCTTCAGAGGTAGAATACTGGTGCTGTTGATAAATCGGATAGTATGAGAGTTCGTGATTTTATTAATCTAGACCCTCCAGTGTTTATCGGATCAGACCCCAAGGAGGACCCACGGACTTTTATTGACCAGGTTCATCGTACACTACGGGTTATGCATGCTACAGATACAGAGGCAGTAGAGTTGGATTCATATCGGTTACGGGATTTAGTGGTTTTCTGGTATGAAGTTGGGAGAGATGTAGGGGTCTGAATGCCCCTCCAGCTATGTGGAAGGAATTTTCTAAGGCCTTTCTTCGTCACTATTTTCCCGTTGAGATACGACGAGCTAGAGTTGATAAGTTCTTGAACCTTAGACAAGGTAATATGAGTGTGCGAGAGTATGGCATGCAGTTTGATTCTTTAGCAAGGTATTCTCTTCATATAGTGGCCGAGATGAGTGATAGGGTGCATATGTTCGTGAACATGTTGGAACCACATCTGATAAATGAGTGCTAGACAACCTCCTTGGTTGAGGGCATGGATATTTCCCGTATTCAGGCTTATGCTCAGACCCTAGAGGATCGTAAGCGCCAGCAAAGGGCTGATAGGGAGCAGGATAGGGGCTAGCATAAGAGGGCGAGGTTTGTAGGGTATTCTCATGACTTCAGAGGTAGTGTTAAGCCCCAGTTTTTGAGGATTTCGGCACCACCTGTAGCTAGTGCTCCTCCAAAGTTTCAGAGGCCTCGGTATGATCGACTTACCTATTCTTTCAGGTTAGAGTTCGCGGGCATCGGGCTCGCAATATCATAGGGATACTAGTCAAACGAGACTCCCAACACCCCATTGTGATTAGTGTGGCAAGGACCACTTTGGAATGTGTCATCGAGGTTTTGATGCGTGTTACTCTTGCGGACAGCCTGGCCATATGAAGCGGGATTGTCCTAATAGAGAAGGTGGTGGTATGGCTCAGCCAACTGGATCTTTGTCTTGTTCTTCGTCATCAGTTCAACCTACAGCACGGGGTTTTCAGTAGTCGACAGTCGTGGTAGAGGTAGAGGTGAAGTGTCGAGTTTGAGTGATGCTCAAAATCGAACCTACGCTCTAGTAGGTCGACAGGATCTCGAGTCATCTCAAGATGTTGTTACAGGTATATTATCTGTGTTTTCTTACGATGTATATGAGTTGATTGATCCGGGATCTATATTATCATATGTTACACCTTTTGTGGCTAATAAGTTTGGCGTTGAACCTGAATTGATAAGTAAACCAATTGTGGTATCTACTCCGATAGGAGATTCTGTGATTGCTAGAAGGGTATATAAAGGTTGCACAGCGATGATTTGTAGTCGTCAAACCTCGGAGAATTTATTTGAATTAGAAATGGTTGATTGCGACGTGATAATGGGAATGGACTGGTTGGCCTCATGCTATGCAAATGTTGATTGTTGTACGAAGATGGTTAGGTTTCAATTTCCTAATGAACCCGTCATCGAATGGAAAGGGAACATTGCTACGCTGAAAGGTAGGTTTATTTCCTATCTTAAGGCAAGGAAGATGATCTCAAAAGGGTACATTTATCATCTCGTTCGCGTTAGGGATGCGGAGACAAAGCCTCCTACTCTACAATCAATCCCCGTGGTCAATGAATTTCCAGATGTTTTCCCAGATGAACTTCCAGGCCTTCCACCTGAATGGGAGATTGAGTTTAGCATTGATGTATTTCCTGAGACTCAACCCATATCTATTCCTCCATATAGGATGGCCCCGGTAGAGTTGCGCGAGTTAAAGGCGCAGTTGAAGGACTTGTTGGATAAGGGCATCATTAGTCCTAGCACCTCACTGTGGGGTGTGCCAGTCTTGTTCGTGCGGAAGAAAGACGGGTCCTTACGGATATGTATCGACTATCGACAGTTGAATAAGTTTACTATAAAGAACAAGTATCCACTTCCAAGGATTGACAACCTGTTTGACAAACTCCAGGGTGCCAAGTATTTTTCCAAGATTGACTTACGTTCAGGGTATCATCAGGTGAGGGTTAAGGAGAAGGATATTCCAAAGACAGCCTTCCAAACAAGATATGGGCACTTTGAGCTCTTGGTGATGTCATTTGGGCTAACAAATGCCCCAGCAGCTTTTGTGGATCTCATGAATACTGTATTCAGGCCCTATCTTGATGTGTTCGTGATCGTATTCATTGATGACATTTTGGTGTATTCTCGTTCGGAGGCGGAAAATGTGGGCCACTTGCGGATAGTATTAGAGACGCTTCAGGATCGTAAGTTATATGCTAAGCTCTCAAAATGTGAATTTTGACTTAACTCGATAGCATTCCTTGGCCATGTGATATCTGACGAGGGTATTAGTGTCGACACTCAAAAGATCGATGTACTAAAGAATTGGCCGAGACCTACAACACCATCATAAGTCCGCAGCTTCCTGGGACTAGCAGGATATTATAGGCGATTTGTAGAAGGATTTTCCTCTATATCATCACCATTGACTAGGTTAACACATAAAGCTACTAAGTTCTAGTGGTCTAACGCTTATGAACAAAGTTTTCAGGAGTTAAAGAATCGATTGACATATGCGCCAGTGCTCACTCTCCCAGAAGGAACAGAATGTTATGTGGTATATTGTGATGCCTCAGGTATAGGTTTGGGATGTGTATTGATGCAACGATGGAAGGTGATTGCTTATGCATCAAGATAATTGAAGAAGCATAAAAAGAATTACCTGACCCATGATTTGGAATTGGCTGCAGTAATATATGCTTTCAATATATGGCGGCACCACTTATACGGCGTCCATGTTGACATCTACACATATAACAAGAGCTTACAATACATCTTCAAGCAGAAGGAGTTGAATTTGAGGCAGCGTAGGTGGTTTGAATTACTGAAAGATTATGATGTTGAAATATTGTACCATCCCGGTAAAGCCAATGTTGTGGCAGACGCTCTCATTCGTAAGTCAATGGGAAGTTAAGTACACATTAAGGAAAGTAGACAGGGTTTGACTAATGAGCTTCATCAGCTAGCGAATATGAGAATTATATTGTTAGACTCTTATGAAGGAGGGGTTACTGTACAGAATACATCAGAATCATCTTTGGTAGCCGAGGTAAAAGCACGGCAATATGAAGATCCTACCTTAGTACGATTGAGAGAGAGCATTCAACAATGTAAAATTACGGCCTTTGAGATCGGAGCAGATGGGGCACTGAGATACCAGGGCCGGTTATGTGTGCCTGATGTTGTAGGTTTGAGAGAGAATATTATGATTGAGATTCATCAATACCGATATTCCATCCATCCCGGCTCGACAAAGATGTATCATGATGTTAAGGAGCAGTATTGGTGGGATAACAGGAAGAAGTATATTGCAGAATTTGTAGCCCAGTATTCTAATTGTCAACAAGTAAAAATCGAACATCAGAAACCCAGTGGATTGCTTCAGAATATAGAGATTCCGACCTGGAAATGGGAGGTGATTAATATGGACTTCGTTATTGGATTGCCTCGCTCTTATCATAAGTTTGAGTCCATATGGGTGATAGATGATCGGCTTACAAAATGTGCCCATTTTCTGCCAGTTAAGACAACTTACACATTTGAAGATTATGCAAAGTTGTATATCAAGGAGATTGTTAGGCTTCGTGGTGTACCGATATCTATTATATCAGACCGAGGAGCGCAATTTGTGGCTAACTTTTGGAGGTCTTTTCAGAAGGGTTTAGGCACACAAGTGAATCTCAGCACTGCATTCCATCCACAGACTGACGGACAAGCTGAACGTACCATTCAAACACTTGAAGATATGCTACGAGCATGTGTTCTGGATTTCAAGGGGAATTGGGATGACCATCTTCCACTTATAGAATTTTCCTACAATAATAGCTGTCATTCAAGTATTAAAATGGCCCGGTACGAGGCACTATACGGGAGGAGATGTAGATCACCACTTGGATGGTTCGAAGTCGCTGAAACAAAACTATATGGGCCGGATTTAATTCACCAATCCATTGAGAAGGTGAAACTGATACAAGAGCGGCTATGGACGGCACAAAGCAGGCAAAGTCTTATTTTGATGTCCGACGTCGTGATTTGGAGTTTGAGGTTGGTGATTGGGTTTTCCTGAGGATCTCGCCGATGAAGGGTGTTATGCATTTTGGGAAGAAGGGTCAGTTGAGTCCACAGTATATCGGTCTGTACAAAATTCTCCGACGAATTGGACAGGTTGCTTATAAGTTAGAATTGCCATCCGAATTGGAATTTGTCCACCCGGTATTCCATGTACCTATGTTAAGGAAATGTATTGGAGACCCTTCTCGAGTCGTCCCTATCAAAGATGTAGAAGTTATAGAGGATATATAATATGAAGAAGTGCCAGTAGTTATATTATATCGACAAGTCCGCAAGCTAAGAACAAAGGATGTAGCTTCCGCCAAAGTATTGTGGAGGAACAAGAACGGGGAAGAAATTACTTGGGAAGCAGAAGAGTAGATGAAGTCTAAATACCCTTACTTGTTCCAGATTCAAGATAACAAGGAAGCCGAGGGGACGCAGGACACATTAGAAGGTGAAACAACTCTATGAGGTAAGCAACAGCTTGAGAGTACTCTTCCTTAATACACAATGGTGATATACAGATAGTGTACATATCCATAATGATTTGTGTAGCCTTGAATGGCAGTATGTTGGGTTTAACTGCTTGTAAGTTTGTCTAGTATCCATTTTATAGGGGAATAACGGGCCGTAAATTTCCGTTGGAATCCAAGATGAGTTAGTCTACCCCTAAACGCTTAAATTCGAGGACAAATGCTCCTAAGGGGGGAGGGTGTTACAACCCATATTCACGTACGTTGGCTCATTCCATAAGTTAATCAACGTAAACATAAGAAGAGATTATCTTTGAGTGGATAATAAGTTAATCCTATTGATCTTAAATGATATAAGAGTGTATAAGAGTGATTAACACGTATTAGAAGGTAAACGAATCAAGGATATTGTAACTCGTATTTTTGGGTAAACCTTGGGGTGCTTGATATTCTAAAGAAGTCGTGTTTTAAGGTATTTGAATCACATAATATCCGTATCATAGTCTTCAAGTCAAACGAGTTATGAAACAAAAGTCAACAAGAGTTGACGCAACTTAGGTTCATAGTTTTACTTAAACTTTAGGTCAAATGTTATTAAGCTTTTCTCCCAATATACTTGGAATTACAGGATGATATACCCGCAAAATTTAAGATATATGAGTCTAGTTTCCAACGCATTAAAACTGCTTATCAATATGATTTTTGAGTAGATATATATATATATATATATATATATATATATATATATATATATATATATATATATATATATATATATATATATATATATATATATATATATATATATATATATACATTTTTGCGAGACTGCACAAGCTTCTAGGTGAAAAGTAGTTGGTCACCTACTTGGTTAAAGGATAGCCCAAAAAGAGGCAATTTCGGGTCATCCAAAGAGCCCATTAAAAGTCTCATCTCCTGCAATATATCCCTCATTATGCTTCACAAATAACCAGACCTAAACCCCTGCAAACTTCCTCCCAAAAGTTATCCACAAACCCTAATTGATTTTCCCTCTCTTTCAAGTTCAAATTGGGGGTAAACCCTAGAGTTTGAAGAACCAAGATAAGGGATAAGTTATCCAGAAAGTAAGGTGAGTTTACTGCTCTCTTTCATCCATTTTTTTGTGCTATCAATTCATGTTAATTCGTTTTATACTTTTAATAACTCACGGGACGCTGATCGGAAGCAGTGAGTTCGAGTTATTCACTTGTAGCAGACTGTTTTGCGGACTGTTTTGTGTTACTGTTGGGCTGCGTGTTTTACTAATTTATTGTGGATTTTTGGAGGAGGAAGGGTGTGGAGAAACACCATAAATATGTAGGGTTGTGGTGTGGTCGTTCTCCGTAACATTTCCGGGTCGTTTGACACGACTACGGTGGTCGTCTTATGTATGGAGTTATTAGGTTGTGTGTGGACTATTTTGGGAGGCTCAATTTGATTATTATAAATGTTGTTTTGGCTGTTTTGTGATAGTTTTGACTTGTGTGAAGTCATATATATAGGGGAGTTTCTGTTTGTTTCATCATAAAATAGGTTGTGGTCGATACACAATAGTTATGACGCTTGAATGATAATGATAGTGTCGTTTCTCTTATTGTAGACTAAGGAGTCGTGGAAATTGCATAGCTTGAGATTGGGGCAGTATATACAAGTTATGTGAGGCTATAAATTTCCTTCTTTTGCAGGACTCCGATTGTACATAATGCAATGAATGAGCTTCCAAAGATACTCTACTCTTAGAAGCTAGCAGTACTCGCATTGTTTCCCTTCTTATGGAACAATTGATGTTGAGGTTGCTCCTATTATTCTTATGTTATCAATGTTGTTGGTACTTCCTGATTCTTATTATATTCTTGATTAAGAGTTAATCCTAATAATGTTTATGGAGAATATCGACCTTACGTCACTCTGAAATGTTCAGAACATGATTCTAATGAGTCCTACATGCATTATATAAATGTATCTATTTTAGTCTACCGATCCATACTATAGTCGGCCGGGTATGGCACCTATTGTGCAACCACTGATCAGTTGGTGTTACCGAGTCCTCTTTGAGGCCGGGTATGATATGATGATGGTGATGCCCACAGAGGCGGATGTTGATACGATCATGATGATGCCCATAGAGGCGGATGTTTTTAAAAGATTATGTGTATATATGTATCATGCATTTCATGTTACTGTCTCTTAGAAACACTCAGATGTTACAAGTTGTATCTTTTCTACCTCTCTTTATATTATTGTTCATATTTATATTGACATGCCTTACATACTCAGTAAATTATTCGTACTGACGTCCTTTCTATTTGTGAATGCTGCATGTCGTGCTATAGGTCCTGATAGACAGGTAGACGTAGTTCCCCCACCATAGTAGGCTTTCCAGTTCAGCGGTTATAGGCGAGATCCCTTCTCCGGACTTGCCGTGGTCTTGTTATGCATTTTTGGTTATAGATGTTATGGGTATGTCGGGGCCCTATTCCGACTATGTTGAATTACTTATGGTCTTTTAGAGGCTCATAGACAGGTGTCAGGTTATGTATAGTTTGGTATGCCTTGTCGAATGATTTTTGTTGTATAGTTCTTAATGGAAGCGTGGTAGCTCCTAACTTATATATAGTTTCTTGGCATTCTTGTTATCCCATGTTATCCATGTTCATTCCATTATCTATCATTGTTTGGTGTTCATAATCCATATCTACCACTTATATTGATCTCGTCGGCCCTTAAAGATAATAATAATATTAGATAAAATGTACGTTGGTGCTCGGCAAGTATGGCCCGGGTACTAGTCATGGTCCTCCAGTTTGAGTCGTGACAAACGAGATCAACGGTGTAATTTTTTTTGCAGAAAAAAAGACAAAGACTCATAGCAAGAGACTTCGGCAAGTCGTCGAGGATGACATCACCTTCACAAAAGAGGATACCGATGGACTTCTACTGTCGCATAACGATGCCCTGGTCATTTCTCTTAGCATTTTAGATTTCAAGATTAAATTTGTTTTGGTTAACCCAGGAAGTTCAGGCAATATCATTCAATGGAGAGTGCTGGAACAAGCCAAGATAACCGGAAGGATTATTCTTGCATCAAAACTCATGGTCGGGTTCAACTTAGCAAGTGTCACAACCCGAGGGGAGATCTTGCTGCCCACGAACGTCGAAGGGGTCCTGAAGACTACCTTATCTGAAGTAGTAGAAGGCAACATAGGCTATAACATTATTCTTGGCAGACCATGGTTGCATGATATAAATGTTGTTCCATCAATATATCACCAACTTCTGAATTTCCCAATTCCAAAGGGAGTCAAACAGATAAGAGGAGAGCAACCAGCGGCAAGGGAGATGAACTCAGTATCGGTTTCCAACAGTAAAGGGAAAGAACACGCAGCATAGAAATTATAGGAACTGATGCCTGCTCCCGACTAAACAAAGATGACAAAGGGGAGGAACCGTTGGAATGGCATCAGGAACCAACATATTTTCAGGTACCGAAAGAAACGGACACAACCAAGTCCACGACGGAAGAACTCGAACAAGCGGGGTTGTTTGAGAAGTTTCTAAAAAGGAATTTTTACTTGGAGACAGGACTAAACCCCGAGCTCAGGATAGAATTTATTGAATTTCTTATAACTAATGTTGATTTTTTTTCATGGTCGCACGCGAATATTACAAGTATCCCATTATAGGTTTCCGTGCATGTGCTAAGCCTAGACCCAAGCATCTCGCTGGTAAGGAAAAAGAAGTGCCAAATTCCAACATCGGAAATGTGTCTGTTAAAGAAGAGGCAACTCGATTGCTCTGCATCAGTTCAAGCCAGGAGGTAAAGTATCCTAACTGGCTAGCTAACGTAGTAGTGGTTCTGAAAAAGAATAATAAATTCCATTTATGCGTAGATTATTAGGATTTGAATAAGGCGTGCCTAAAATACTCGTTCCCATTGCCAAACATTGATCCATTGATTGATGCAACGGCCAGACACGAGTTGACGAGTTTCCTTGATGCCTATTCCGGATATAACCAAATTAAGATGAACCCGGAGGATCATGAAAAAACTTGGTTCATAATAAACTTTGGCATATATTGCTACAATGTAATTCCATCGGGATTAAAAACGTTGGAGCCGCTTATCAAAGGCTCGTAAAGCAAAAGATCGAAAATCAAATAGGGAAAACAATGGAAGTGTACATAGATGATATGCTGGTTAAGTCTTTGAATGTAGAAGACCATTTGAAACACCTCAAGAAACCTTCGATGTCCTAAGAAAGCACAACATGAAGCTCAGCACAATCCCGAAAATATTAAATCCATCAAAAACATTCCTGACAAGCGTGAAAGAAGTCCAAAGGCTAACTAGAAGACTTGTCGCTCTAAGTAGGTTCATTTCTCGGTCTTGGAAAAATGACATCACTTCTTCTCACTCCTGAACACGAACAACAACATCGAATAGACTCTAGAATGCCTACAGGCTCTAAGGTCATTGAAATTAAATGTGATTCCCGACAAGTAGTGAATCAAGTATATGGAATCTTTGACACCAAAGAGGAACACATGCAACAATATGAGATTAAATTTCAATTTTTTCTCACACGAGTTACGGAGTGGTCGATCACCCACATCCCAAGAGAAAAGAATGTAGTAGCATATGCATTAGCCAATTTGGGATACTCCACGAAAATGAAGGATCAAATTCGGGTACAATCGTTCAGCTCATGCATTCCTACTAGATGTGGTTTGTTATAATGAAGTAAATACAACCAGCCTAGTCTGGGATAGGAGGAATAAGATTATCGAGTACCTCGAGCATGAATAGCTGCCCGAAGACCTGAAGGCATCCCAGCCACTCTGCACCAAAGCAGCTCGTTACAGCTTCTGGGGAGGACAGTTGTACATAAGTTCGTTCCAAGGGTCGTTGCCCCGATGTTTAGGAGCCTCCAAGGCTAATTACGTCATGAGAGAGGTTCATGAAGGAATTTGCAGGAATCACTCAGGTGTAGATTCATTGGTCCTAAAATTATTCAGGCTGGATACTACTGTTCTCGGATGGAACAAGGCATGAAGGCATTCATTCAGAAATGCCACAACTGTCAACGTTGTGTACCGCTGGTACACTAATCGGTAGAACTACTGCACTCGGTACTATCCTCGTAACCATTCTTGAAATGGGGGATGGATATAGTTGGACTATTGTCGGCGGCTCCCTCGAAGGTAAGATTTCAGTTAATTCTAATGATTACTTCAACAAATAGGTTTAAGAAGGTTTTTACCAGAAAATCGGTGAGCGGGCGATGTTCGATTTCCTATGGGAAAATAGAATTTTCCGGTTTGGAATACTGAAATAGATTGTCTATGACAACGGGCCACGTTTCATAGGCTCCAAGGTCACAAAATTGCTTGAAACCCTGAAAATTAAAATAATCACATCTTCACCATACGACCCGGGCGTAAATGGACAGGCAGAATCAACAAACAAGGTAATTATTCAAAACCTCAAAAAGAGGTGGGAAGCAGCTATAGGTAAGTGGCCCGAAAAGTTACCGGGAGTTCCATGGGCAAACCGGACGATGGCCAAGTCAAGCATGGGAGAGACACCTTTATCTTTTGTATACGGTGCAGAAGCGCTGATACCGTTGAAAGAAGGAGAACAAACTTGAGTGCTTTCGGGCGGATGAAGAAACAAACAATCAATCATTGCTAGTCAAATTGGAGCAATTTGACAAGCATAGGGACTTGGCATACATAAGGATGGTGGCACAGAAATAATGAATGAAAAGGTAATATAACCGGAGGGCCAATCTTTGTTATTTCAAAGTGGGAGACTTGGTTTTGAGGAATTTACTCTGAACACCCGGGAGCTCAACATGAGAAAGTTGGGTCCAATGTGTTAAGACCCCTATCGGGGTTTCAGCTAAAATCGGAAAAATAACATATGAATTAGAAAACCAAGAGGGAATCAAATTACCAAGCTACTGGAATGTGACTCACCTCAATAGCTATTATTATTGATGAGCACCACTTGTACATAAAGTATGTGCTGCATTCTTTTTCCCTCGCCCGGTTTTTTTCCCAATTGGGTTTTCCTACCATGATTTTTAATGAGGCAGCAACGGAAATCATACTACGAAGAAAATATCATCAGCAGAGACAAGACCTTTTAATGACAAGGCATTGGAGCAACAAACCACTGCAAGATGGTTAAATAGTCTTTGGCTTGGTGGCAAATTCCTAATGGGAAGCAAAACTTGCCTTCGGACCAAAGGAATCCAACCATTCACTAGCGGAAACCTCAAAGGAGCAAGACTCCTAGTGTTCCGGAAACGTTTATGCCCAGAACCCAAATGCTATCGGGGAAAATACGCTTGAAGCCTTGCCTAATTTGACGCAAAAGAATTAAACTTTGTGAAATGCTTAAACAAAAAGCACTTTTATTTATTAAATGTTCCAAGCATCAAAAATACAAAAGAAAAACAATAAAGGAATAGAAAGCAAAAAGATAAACTACGTTGCCACCAGAATTCAGGGGAAGAGAAGTATATGCACCCCCAGGAGAAGTAGGTGTATCTGCCTCTTGCTCAGGACTTTGGCCTCCATCGTCATTCTTCAAGTTCCTCCTCAGTTCCTAAGAACTCAAAACCTAAAATATAAGAATCAGTTGCATCGGGCTGAGATAGGAGGCCTTCTGGAGTAGTTAAATCCACCTCTCTGGCCTTGGCGATCTCTTCATCAATATCAATGATGCCCCCTTTAGCCTCTGATGTTTGGCTTAATGTATGCATATTTTTATTTATATTGCCTCAGATTTTACTCATATATCGTAGATTTGAGATGTATAATATAATATTTTTTGCTAATTTAGTATGTCTATGTGTTGGAATCAATTGGATGCAATTTGGGACAAAAAGTAGCGTGGGGCACTACCTGCGGCGCACAAACAGAATGTTGAAAAGTTGAGGGCCAGGGCCAGGGCCAGCGCCCCACGCTGCCTTGGACGCTCAAACGCGAACATGTCCTATTTCGGTCGGGACAAGGTTATTTCGGCCCTACATGGTCCCAACTCGTATAAAAGGGGTTCTAAACCTAATTTGAAGGGGTTCTAACAGACTTTGAAGGAGAATTCATGTGGGGGAACACACACCACGTTTTGAGGTGGCTTCTATCTAGTTTTTCTTCATCTTCTCTTCTTTTAATCTCATAGGTTATTAGTTGTAGAGTTTTGGGTGCTGCATGAACGTTGTAGTTTGATGCTTGAGTTATTCTTATTATTTTATCACATTGGTTTTTATTCAATATTAGGCTTAATTATTTGATTGCTTGATCACCAATGGTATACTATATACGAATTTTGAATTGAACTCGGGAGAGAGAATTCTAGATTACATATAAATTGAGTAGAGCAAGATCTTAACTCTAAGTGGGAGCGAATTTGTGATTAGAATGGGAATATACCTAATCGCCTTGCTTGGTTACTATACATGAATTATTAATGCGTTCTTGTTAATTCTAATTTTATAGGAATATAGGTGTTAGATTAGCTTGAATAGGCGAGTAGTACTTCGGGAGAAGGCTACGAGCAATATTAACCCTGTCAACCAATATACCAGATAAATTAATTAGACGATTTAAGTGAAAAACTCAACGGGATTGATAGCTAACCCATAGCTCTAGAATATCGTCTCTCATTGAATTTGTCTCTAAAATCTTACCAACTTGTTTCTTTAATTTCTTTGTTTGCTACTCTAGATTAGTTGTAGTTAAATATTCATACTTTAGGAGTCTCTTGAATAGACTAATTTTTTGGGTTTAATTTAGTTGATAGTTAATCACAAGTCCTTGTGAGTACGATATCTGGACTTACAATCCTATATTACTTGTCGACCATGTATACTTGCGTGTGCGTTTGGGAGCAACAAGTTTTTGGCGTCGTTGCTAGGGACTTTGAAATTAACTATTTTACTAGATTAGATTCTTACTTTTTATCTATTTAATTTTTAATTTTATTTTAGTGTAATTAGTATTAGATTTTTTTACATGGCCTCTTTGACGAGAAGTGGTGGGATAGTAAGTATTCTTATTTTTGTGATCCTTGTCCATATTGTAAAGGACGCCACTTGTGGAAATATTGTAAAATTATTCCTAGGATTGAGTTGTGTGCACCATCTCAATCATGTACTATTTGTGGTGGTAACTGGAATAATTGTCCTAAGTGTTGTTATCCCACTCCAATCCCTTCTTATGTTGAGTCTAATAATTCTTGTGAGTTTGCCAGGTGATGCGTGGCTAGAATTCATGATTTTAAGCATTATATACCTTGCATTTTATGTGTTT
>MDKI01005247.1:0-25328 GCA_005239505.1 Nicotiana paniculata | reverse complement strand
AACGTAGTTGAACAAATAGAGTTTAATCAACCAATCAAAGCTATATTAACATCACAATAAGTTATTCCCCAACGGGTTCCACACGAAATTAGCTAAGAAAATTCATAAGAATAAAATCTAAAACAACTAGCATAATTAAACTACAAAGTAAGCAAGAAAATATGTACAAATTGATGTTTTGCCTTCGATTCACTCTAAACTCGAATCTCTGTGTATCCCTGTGAATCTCCCTTTCTAGTTGTGTTTTAGGAGTCTATTTATAGGTTTAGGGTGAACCCTAACCATGTAGGAGACTTCTATTTCAATTAGAAAACACTTAAACCCGTCAAAAATAGATTTCTTGCCGACTGGGGGACCCTGGCGTTTTGACAAAAACGCCTGGCTAATGCAAGGCTAGGGCTGGCGTTTCAGCCCAAACGCGTGCTAATGCCAGGTAGGGTCAGGCTGTTTGGCGCTGTCGCCCGGCTATCGCCCGGGTGTGTCCTTTCGCGTATTTTTCGACGTATTTGTATCCTTTTAGCTCCGTTTCCATCTCCACTTCACCTACACATGAAATAAACTCCATTAAGCACATAACAAGTGTAATTTTATCATTAATGCGCATAAAATGTAAGGTATATCACATGTTAAACTATGTAATTTAGTCTCGCATCAGCGATCGCAGCAATTCTTTCTCCTCCTCCGTGTTTGTAAACTCCTTGTCGCGTTCGCGATGAACAACGTGGGCAGGTTTCCTCTTTCTTCTTCGCGATCGCAAACCATGTTCCAGGATCGCGATTTATTTAACGTCTGGGCATAATATAAGTTTTTGAAAATTGGGGTTTCACAATTTTTAACATATTTTGACTTCTAGAGCTCGGGTTTTGGCGATTCTTTGAGGTTTTTCCACACAAATCTAATGGGTAAGTATTCTTTCAGTAAAATTAATTATATTTCATGAATTAGTTCTTGTTTCCATCATTTAAATTGTGTTTTAGGGTTTAGGAAGTTGTGGGTTTTGAAAGAAAACTTCAAAAATGAAAATTCATGATTTGAAAGACCAACTGTTATCGGAATTGCATAAATTTAGTATGGGTGAAATTGTATCAGAATGGGTAATCGGAATTCGTAAAATTTGTCAGGTTCCGAGGTGCGGGCCTGGGGGACGAATTTTGGGTCGATTTTTATAATTTTGTAAAGATTGAAACTTTATTGTTCGGGATAGTTCCTTATACGTTTTATATGTATTTTGAAGTTCTTTTAGTTAATTTTGAGTCGTCCGGAGGTCTTTTCGCCCGAAAAGTCTATTTTTAGGTACCGAGTTGTCGTCTTTGAGGTAAGTATCTTGCCTATCCTTGTGTGGGGGAACTAACCCTTAGGATTGAGTGTTCTTTGTTGATTATAGTCCGTGTATACGAGGTGACGAGTGTGTACTCGGACTTATTTGTTAATAGATTGGCCTTTTGGTATTCGTAGGTTCTTATGTTACATGTGTATGAGATGTAATTGTTACGTTTGAATTCTTGGTTGTTAATTTCATCCCTTCCTGCTTAAATTAGAATTACTTACTTTTGGATTCGTTTGTCGGCTATTTGATCTTAATTGACTTAATTGAATATCTTATCGTTCTTATCTTCATGCTATACTTGTATCCTAAAACTGCCAAATTGATTTTACTAGTGTTATCTAGCTTTATTGTTGTTTAGCCGTTGTTAGAATACCTGTTTGTTGGTGTCAAGCCTGCCCGTGAGTCTTACATTGTGCTTTATATGATTTTTCCCCTATGTGCTACTTGGACCTAGTTGACAAACATTTATGTTGTTGGTGTTTTCTTGATGTTGCCTATTATTGGGCCCTTGTTTGAGCTGAGTTTTATTTCTTAAAGTTAATTGTTGAGGCGAGATTGGTTATAGCTGTTTCCCTTGCCGGGATGATGTTGTTTCATTGTTGACTCCCTTGAGGGGATGGTATGATTTCTATTGTTGTTTATACTGTTAATGATACTATTTGCATTATTGACTCCCTTGCCGGGATGTTGTGATTTATGGTTCTTGTTGTTGATTCCCGGATGTTGTGATTTATGGTTCTTATTGTTAATTTCTCTTGTTAAATTGTTATTTATGTTATTCTTGCACGAGGGGACATTCTGTGCCAAGTGTTTGTGAGGTTATGCACTAGGGGACATTCCGTGCCGAGTGTTTATTTATTTATTGCACGAGCGGACATTCTGTGCCGAGTGTTTGTGAGGTTATGCACGAGGGGAAATTCCGTGCCGAGTGTTTATTTATTTATTGCACGAGGGGACATTCTGTGCCGAGTGTTTGTGAGGTTATGCACGAGGGGAAATTCCGTGCCGAGTGTTTATTTATTTATTGCACGAGGGGACATTCTGTGCCGAGTGTTTGCGAGGTTATGCACGAGCGGACATTTCTTGCCGAGTGTTTATTTATTTATTGCACGAGGGGACATTCCGTGCCGAGTGTTTATTTACTTATTGCACGAGGGAACATTTTGTGCCGTATTCGTGCATTATTACTTCCGCTGTTCCTGTTTGCTATGTACTTCACTTGTTTTGGTGAGGATGAGAGTAAAGTACGAAGGGTGATGCCATGCACTTGTTTTGGTGAGGATGAGAGTAAAAGCACGAAGGGTGATGTCGTGCACTTGTTTTGGTGAGGATGAGAGTAAAATCATGTGCACTTGTCTTTGCATTTTATTCCGTTGTTCTAAATTTGGACATTCCTATTGATCTCTTACTGCATTTATTGGAAAGATTTGATATTCCTCCTGTACTGCATGGCAATTTCTGAGTTCCGGTAAATAAATCTTGAGGAGATTTTGATCAAGGGATTTTATTGAAAGGTATTATTGAAAAAGCAATGGTTTCAAAATGATTATATTTGAATGACTTTTACATTGAAGGTATATTTGAAAAGCACTAGTCTTGATTAAAATGATATTTGGAAGTCATTTATTGGGAAAGCATCTTTGGTAAGTTTTGTATTTTGAAAGAAAACTATATTCTACATAATTCCCTCTACTAAATATACTTATATCTATTTTTGGAGAAAGTATGTTTTCCAAGGAAAGTCTTCCATACAAAATTCATTTTTATTTGCAAAAGGTTTTTCATATGAACTGATGTTTTAAAGATTTCTACCAGTTACGGATTTTAATGGCTAAGGCCTGATGTGAACAAACTGACGTGGAGTTGAGTTATTGGTGTCCTCTATTGTATTGTGTTTCCTATCGATTCGACTTGTTTTGCTGTCCATCTTTCGGTGTATTTTTTTGTTGTCTCGCGATTGATTTCTGTAATTTCCTTCCGCTTCATATTGTCATTGTCGTACATTATTCTTTGAAGCCTTAGGTAGATGTAACATTCAGTCATTTCTATATTCATGTTATTTATTTTGTAGACCAGAGGTGTCTTGACTAGTCCTCGTCACTACTCCACCGAGGTTAGTCTTGATACTTACTCGGCACCGCTATGGTGTGCTCATACTACACTTCGGCATATTTTTATGTGCAGATCCAGGTATATATTGTAGTAGCTGTGTGGATTATTGCCGAGCAGACTCAAGGTAACCTGGTGCTGCGTTCGAAGGCGTCGGAGTCACCTTCTTTATATTTACTATTTATACACTGTTGTATTTATTTCCAAACAGATGTACTTAGAAGTTGTAGAAGATTCGTAGAGCTTATGACTTGTATTACCGGTTTTGGGAAAGTTTGTACATTCCGTTGAGATTCTATATTGAGACTGTTTGTTTTAATTTTATTATTGTTGCTATTCAGTAACTGTTAGGCTTACCTAGTCTCTAAGACTAGGAGCCATCACGATACCTAACAGAGGGAAATCTGGGTCGTGACATTTTCCCTTTTGTATTCTGCTCAATCCATTGTTGCATCCATATTCACCCAAGTGATTTGCAGCCACTTCACTAGCTTCTTCCATACTTGACTTCCAACTGCACATTCCGCAAACATGTGATCCATGGTTTCAACTACCTCTTTACACATGACACAATTATTTTCAACTTGTATTCCCCAGCATTTTAGTATTGCAGCAGTTAGCTGCTTATCTTATTGTTTTAGTCATGTTATAAATACAGCTTTTAATCTTGCTTCATTGCCATACATGATGCTTTTCCATGTAACTTTAGGTATCTCCCCAACCATTTTCAAATATCTACTTGTGATCATACTTTTGTTCTTCATGTGATTTGGTTGAACATGTCTAAATTCAATGCATACTTTATTATTAAAGCAAACAATTTTGTTGTGCAAAAATAGGAATCTTCATTAGGATCAACGAGATTCCCACTTATTATCAAAAGTAGCATCTTCGCTTTTCCCACTTATCTATGGATTTTAATAAAAATTACAATCCACTGAAGAAGTTGAATCTTTTTTCGTTTAATCAATTCGTATCGAAACTCACCGACCCAATTAATTAATATTCACATAGCATGGGGCTTATTTAAGGAAAAACACTTGATCTTATCATAAATTTCTCCAATCCAAGAGCTCAAACTTAAAATCCGATTAAGGATGAAGGAATCTCATTCATCGTAAAAAAGTTAAACTCGCAGATGGCATACACGAGGTTCCGAAATCAAAAGATGATTTATCAATTCTTTCTAAGTATGCTAGGGATGTTAAAGAGAATTTCCAACGGAAAGAATTCTTGCTTATTAGTATAAGACAAGTTGGAGGAGGCATCATCGTCATTAAAGGCTGTTGAGGTTCAATTTGATCCTCCATAAAGTTATCAAAAATGTCTGAACCGGGAGCTAATTCCTATATTAGAATTTTATCGTAGTGTACTTAATTAAAACTCTACAAAGGTAAAGAAAAAAAAAAACACCATTTATTGGTTTCACAAAACTACAAAGATAACTGTTTAGCCTAAAATTTGGATAACAATTAAACTTATATTGTGGTTTTAAGAATATATGATTTTTGTCCAATATCAATTGATAAACGAGAAAATAAATAAATGTATTAGACTGTAAAATAAATCAAACCAGTGTGTAAGGAAAAACCTCGACCTCAAATTGAAGTAGTCTCGATGTGATGTGGTAAGAATGGTACAGAACAAAATAACTCAGATGAACATCAACTTAAATGAGTAGCTAGAAAGAAACAATTGTATATATTTTTCTCAGTAAGATGTCCTGGTTACAATTGAATAGAGTTCCCCTTTACATAGTAAATGAGTCCTAATTAAGGTACACTTCTAATTATAGTAGGAAATCGTATTTACAGCTGATTAACCGCCACATATTGATCCATTCCGAGATTCATGCCACGATCCTCGACCAATCGCGGATATCTCGCTGTTTCCATTATAAAGCTATGCCGATATTACTTAGAGCATGTCTCTTTATAGCCTCGATTGATGTCGGTCGCAATCTGAAAAAAGTCTTTGATTTCAGACTTGACGTCCTAGTTCTTCGACGTAACATTCCTATCTCGAACAAATAGTGAAATCTAGTAGCTCCGATTTCTACCGTATACAGATAGTCCCCTAGTTTCTTAGAATAAATTGATAAGAAACGACTTAAGCCTCGATTTTCTTATGACCTAGATAAAGAGTGATGTCATCCCCTTGATGTAAGCGATGGAGATGACTGAAACGTCTCATCGGTACAGTTTCACTGGGCGGCTGACCACTAACGCCGTCGAACCGTCACCGTAATTTCTATAAATATGGACTCCTTTGATGAATCAAATTGGTAATTTCCTCTTCATCAATATTTCTAAGTCTTTTAATGGAGGGACACCTTGAGGCGAGATACGTGTCGAGATACATATGCTCGATAATTAAGGGACACCTCGAGGCGGTAAAAAGGGAATGCAACCGGCGGAATGAAGTTGTTGTATAGATCCCTGCCGCTGAAGAGAGTATTACCATCCACGTGGAGGGGTTTCTAATTTTTCACACTTACCCCTTCACGTCGGGTCCCCTCAACCCAGTAAACGTTGATTTTTTGAAGAGGTACCAGGTGACTCTTGGCGAAGTTCACCCCTCTTTCTAACGCATCGTAATCATGCTATGGTTCTTCTCCAGCAAAATGGAGAGGCTTCCGTTCACCCTCAACCATCTCATGAGACTATATCGACCCCAACTCTTTCGAGGGATGATCAAGCTTCAACGTCGAGCTACCAAGGCTTGTTCTCGAGTATCGATGAGGACAAAGACCGGGGTTGGATGAGCCAGTTTGTTCAGGTGAGGACCTGTGACCTCATCCTAAAGAAAGAAATGACATTCCCCGAGAAGTGGAACCCCGAGCGTAAGTAACTTTTTACTCATCAATTTCCATATTCCTATTTTTTCTTCATCTAATATCTTCGTTTCTCATGCACCGGTTGCCAGGATTTCTCGAGCGGCCCCTGACCTCGACGACTGGGTTCGGAAGTTGGCCTCCACTTCCTCTCATGCCAACCGTTGTTGGCGTGACTTGGCAAAGGGTAAGTGGGAAGCAAATAATCACGGTGAGTTTTTCTTTCATATTTCCGAGGAGGCGATAAGAGAGGGTCGGGCCATGATGACCCCTAACATAGGCGAGTCATAGTAAAGAGGATCCCTTTTGGGATTGCTTTGCCGGGGTCGATGATGCCTGTGACTTTAACAATGTGTCTACCCTCTTTGAAGAGGCCAATCATCTTCTATCTCGAGTAGGTATTAATTGTTGTAATTCTCTTTCTCTTTTACTTCCTTAAGTCTAACTTATTTTCTTCCCATATAGGCTTTTGCCAAGTCTCGGGCCAATCTGATCCAATGTGAGGCCAAGCTCCAGAGGACTTTGGAGGAGAGAAATTCTCTCAAGCTCCTTTGTGGGCAAAACGATGAACAACTTAGGGACCTTTGAGCAGACTTGGCCAAGGCTCGTAAGGAGGAGGCTGAGCTGAACGAGCAGGAAACTTTCCTTTAGAAAAAATATGGACCTGATCCAAGGGTGGAGGCTAATATTCGATGTCTCAGTTGCAGCAAAAGATTGAGAATATCAAGTTGTTGGGGGGAAGTTGATCAAGATAAAGCTAACTACCATTTGTAGGAAGAAGGCATGGACCACATTGGCGCGGAGTGCTAGAGAGAAGAGCTCGGCTCAGGCCAAAAGGATCGAGGAGCTCGAGGCCAAACTTGCTAAGGCCCAAATTGAGGCTGAAAAGGCGAAGATTGCGATCAATAAATCGGTGGCCATGTATCTGGCAGATGCCAAGGCCGCTCAGACACAGTTAAGGAAGGCCCTTGATCGAGTTCAGTGGACTGCCGACCTTTCCAAATACCAATCTCGAAGGGAGACCCTCGAGGAAATCCATTCATGAGGTCTTGACTTCTCTGACGAGATAGCACAGGCAAAGGTGCATGAAGCTGATGCCAGGCTGCTTGTCTCCTCCTCCTCTGATGATGATGATGAAGGCAGCCAAGGCGGGTCCGATAATGGCGAGGGGTCTAAAAAACAAGCTTCACCCGAGGGAGAAATTACCCCCGAGCATAGTTAAGACTTGTATTTTTCGTTTTCTTTTTGTACGACCTTTGCCGGTCTTTTGTACATATTTTTGTTCAAGTATAAATATAACTATATTTCCCTTCCGAGCTCCTTCTTAAATTTTGTCTTCAAACTTGCTTTGTGATTTTTTAAATTTTAGCAAACTTTTTTGCCTTGAATAATATGTGTGTGACTTTGGTTTTGGGTGACCTGATCGGAGTCATAATAAAACTCCTTGTATAGTCAAGTTCTAGTAAATCTTGAACCCGAAATAATAGAACCCTTAGGTTTGTATTGAGTAATATTGTATCCTTGAACTATAGTCGAGTGAATTTTTATTCGATCTCGAAGTAGTGGAACCCTTAGGTTCGAATTGAATGGGAACGTGTTCCCGAACTCAGAGGGTATTGGCCCTTAGGCTCTTTGAATCGGGCCGATATGGCCTTAAAAGAATAGATTTTTTCCTTTTTCGACTTAACAACTTTATAAAAATTTTTCATGCCTTAGCATATATTTTTTTACCTATTGGGTTTTTTGAGGGGTTAATATTGGTCGAAAGCCCTTTTCTTTTTGTACCTTAGCACAAATTTGAATTCGAATAATTCGATACCTTTTGAGGTTTTTCGAGGGATGATATTATTGAAGCCCTTTGATTATTTTGCTGAGGATAACCTTTTTGAACCTATTTTCAAAGAATTTGAAGGCCTATTTAAATTGCGGGATTCAGACATCTCAGAGCCGCGTTAATATGGCTGTAGCCTTTGGGTATGCCTCTTGGGATTATTTTCCAATAACACTTTGAACTTATTTGAAGTGTTAGTCTTCGAGATTGACGGCCTTGCTCTATAAATCGAGAGATGCCTCTTTGAGGTCTCATGGTTTCGAGTATAGATAATTTAAAAATGATGATTTTCAATGACATTCCCCGAGTATGGGGTTGATCGTTCGAGGTGTAGTTGCACTTTGGCCCTTGAGCCATTTTACAAAAAATTATAAGTACGGAGCCTGTAAAGTAGGGAATTTTCATTGAGGCACGGGATATCTGATAAGGAAAAGTACTTCTGTGAATAGTTCTCACATGCGTATATATTTTTCCATCGGAGCCCGACTAATCTATATGGACATGGTTCATTCGACCGTTCGACCCATTACAAAGTTTTCCTATCGAGACCCTTTTGACATGAAGTATTTTCATTGAAAATAAAACATCCGAGGGTGATGCCCCCAGTATTCGAGGTTGATTATAAGGAGACCTTGGATACTCTAAGTCAGCACGACCAATGGTTGCCTCGTTAAAAACCTTGCCGGAAAAACCCATTTGGGATAAAACCGGTCAAAGGGAAACAAAGTGCAACGTGTGCTTTAAGGTCCTAATATCTTCCTGCTTGTTGAGAACTTTGATATTTTTGCTCGAACACCTGAAAATAAGATAGTGTAAAATGTAACTGAAAATGGAGAAAGTCATACTTTAGCAATAATATCATTTGAGTAGTGAGATGTTACAACTATTTTGGTAGTTAGTCTCCATTTATCGTGCCTAGCTTGTAAGATCCCTTGCAGACGATGTCGAGGACTTGATAGGGTCCTTCCCAATTCGGGCCAAATTTCCCTTTATTAGGGTCTCGAAGGTTGATGGTGACTTTCCTTAGGACCAAGTCCCCGATTATGAAGTGGCGAAGGGTGGTCCTTCGAGTATAATACCTTTCAGTGCATTGTTTTTGCACGACCATTCGGACGATGGTGGCTTCTCATTTTTCATCCAATAGTTTGAGGCTAGTAATCATAGCCTCGTGATATGATTATTCTGTTGTGTGGCAAAATCTGGCACTGGGTTCCCCGACTTTGACCGGGATCAAGGCTTTGGAGCCATATACTAAGGAGAACTGCGTTGCCTCTGTGCTAGACTTCGATGTTATTTGATATGACCAAAGGACTTCGGGTATAATTTCTTTCTATTTTCCCTTGGCGTCGTTCAACCTTTTCTTCATATTCTGAATTATGGTTTTGTTCGTCGATTCAGCTTGCCCATTTCTGCTACTATGATATGGTCTCGATAAGATTCTCCTTATTTTATAATCTTCGAGAAACTTAGTTACCTTTCCACCGATGAATTAATTTCCGCTGTCACATACAATCTTGGCAGGTATCCCGAATTGGCATACGATGTGATCCCAGAGGAAGTCTATAACTTCTTCTTCTCTGACTTTCTCGAAGGCCCATGCTTCAACCCATTTAGAGAAATAGTCAGCCATAAACAGAATGAACTTAGCTTTACCTCGGGCCGATGGTAGAGGGCCTACGATATCTATCCCCCATTTCATGAATAGCCATGAGGTAGGACCAAATGAAGTTGTTCTCTGGGATGGAGGATCATCGGTGCGTACCTTTGACAGTTATCACATTTTCGAAAAAATACCTTAGTGTACATTTTCATACTATCCCAATAGTATCACGCTCTGATGATTTTTGAACTAGTAATTTGGCACTGGAATGGTTCCCACAAGTAGCTTCGTGAACTTCTCCTAGGACATAATCTGTGTCCTCTGTTCCCAAGAATATTTCTAATGGTCCGTCGAACGTCCTTCTGTACCATGTTTCGTCCTCAGCCAATGTGAATCGAGCAACTTTTATTCGTAGATCTCTCTGTTCTTTAGGGTCCCATGGGAGCTTTCCGTTTTTTAAATACTCAATATATTTATTCCTCCAGACCCAAGTTAAGCTTGTGGAGTTTATCTCTACGTGAAATTCCTCGATTACAAATTTTGAGAGTTGAACGACAAACCCCGAGCCGATTTTGTTGTCCTCGACTAATGATCCCAAATTTGCAAGGGCATCGGCTTCACTGTCTCTACTCTCGAGGTACATGCTGCAAATTCCATTCTTTAAAACGGTGTAAAGTTACCTACAATTTGTCAAAATAGCTTGAATTCTATCCTCTCGAACCTCGAAAGTTTTGTTTACTTGATTTACTACTAGCAGGGAGTCGCACCTGACTTCTATGACTACTGCTCCCAAGATTTTAGCTAGTTCGAGACCTACAATCATGGCCTCGTACTCGGCATCATTGTTAGTCAACTTAGAAATTTTGATGGATTGTTTAATAGTATTTCCCTAGAATGGCTTCAAAACGATGTCTAGCTCAGACCCTTTCACGTTCGAGCGCCGTTGTTGAAAAGGGTCCACACCCCCGATGATGTACCAATTTCAACAAAATTTCCTTTTTAACTTCGGGTATGAGGGTTGGCGTGAAGTCGGCCGCGAAGTCTGCCAAAATTTGAGACTTGATGGTCGTTCGGGGTTGATATTCCATATCGTACCAACTGAGTTTGATGGCCCATTTGGCCAATCGACCTAATAGTACGGGCTTATGCAAAATATTTCGAAGTGGTTAATTGGTTAATACACATATAGGGTTACATTGAACATATGTATTTAGCTTCCTAGAGGCGCTTATTAGAGAAAGTGCCAATTTTTCTAAGGGTGGATATCTAGTTTCTGGTGGGATCCATGTCATGTCTAAGTGAGACCAAGGAAAACAATCAATGTTATCTATAAGGAATTTAATAAAAATTTCCCTGAGTTTTGGGGTTAGACCCGTCCCTATGTATACCTTTCGCTCGGGAAGGTACTCGATCAATATAACCTGTTCCAGCTCTTCGGTCGTTAATTTGGTGGCGTCAAAATCTTTGGGAACAACGAAGGTTCGAGGGGTCAAAAAATAATCATCCTCTTCTCACTCTATTTTCGGCTTCCCCGATTCAGTCAAGGCTGGTGGATGTGATAACTATTCGGCTTCTTTTTTCCCTTTGATGTTCGACCCTTTCGATGTTGACAGTGTCGATATCGGTATTACCTGATCTACCGCGAACATTTCCTTCACAGCATGCTGCTCCCCATATACTATTTTTACCGCGTCCGACGTCGGGAACTTCATTTGGTGGGGAGTCGAATGGACTGCCCTCATATTGTGAATTCAGGGCCTCCCGAGTAGGGCGTTATACCTCATGTCGCCCTCGATTACGTGGAACTTGGTATCTTGGATAGTTCTAACCACGTTCACTGGTAGGATGATCTCTCTCCTTTAGTTGTCTTGTTGGCCATATTGAAACCGTTCAAGACCTGAGTTGCAGGCAGAGTTTGATCTAGTAGGCCGAGCTGCTCTACGACACTTGATCAGATGATATTTTCCGACCTACCTGGATCCACTAAAACACGCTTAGTCTTAACTTTATTTAATAATATAGAAATTACAAGAGCATCGTTGTGAGGTTGAGAAATTCCTTCTTTTTCCTCGTCGTTCAATAATACGGTGCTTTCTGGCACATAACCTCGGGTCCTTTTTTCCCTAGTAATTGATACTTTTGTGCGTTTGGATATGGGCCCTTGTGGAATATCGACCCCGCCGAAGATCATATGGATTACATGTTTTGTCCCTCCTGTTCATTTTTGCTGTTGCTATCCCTTTCTCTAAAATTATTCTTGGATCGATGTCACGACCCCAAATCCTAACCGGCCGTGATGGCGCCTATCGTGGAACTAGGCTAGCTGACTACCGCATGTTCACATTTTCTTTCGAAAATGTCATTTAAGTTTTAAGCATTTCACAACAATATACAGAAATTTACTTAATATAATAGGCCAAATTTTTATATACAGTACTGCCATACCCAAAACCCGCAGCCAACATGTCATGAGCGTCTAGAGAAATAAGCAAAAATAAACTATTATAATACAAAACCTTCAAATCGAAGATAAATACAACAAGAAGGGAAAATAGAGATGCTGCAAACGCTGAACAACTACCTCTATATCCCACAAATCTGGCTCCGCTGCGATATATATATAAGAGCTAACGCTCGATATCTACTCCTGAATCTGCACACAGAGGCACAGGGAGTAATGTGAGTACGCCAACTCAGTAGTAATGGAAATAAATCAAGTCTAAGAAGCAAGGAATCACATAAAAATCAATGTCATCAAGACACAATATGCACAACCTTACTTTCCAATCACGCCTTAGAAATCAACTTCACAAAAGTCCAACATTTTTAACAACTTTAAAACAAGGCTTTTGTATGCAAATGAATGTAATAAAACCATAATTAGCCCCTCGGGAAAAACATGTTTCATAATCAGCCCCTCGGGTATGACTCACAATCCCGCAGCACCTCACAATCACTCAGCACCTCACAGCCACTCATGCCTCCCAATCACTCAATCACTCACACTCGGTGCGCTCACTGGGGGTGTGTAAAGACTCCGAAGGGGCTCCTTCAGCCCAGGCGATAATATCACTCAGTACCTCTATATCCCACAAATATGGCTCCGGTGCGATATATATATAAGAGTTAACGCTCAATATCTACTCCTGAATCTGCACACAGAGGTGCAGGGAGTAATGTGAGTACGCCAACTCAGTAGTAATGGAAATAAATCAAGTCTAAGAAGCAAGGAATCACATAAAAATCAATGTCATCAAGTCACAATATACACAACCTTACTTTCCAATAATATACATAGATATACGAAATCATCACGCCTTAGAAATCAACTTCACAAAAGTCCAACATTTTTAACAACTTTAAAACAAGGCTTTTGTATGAAAATGAATGTAATAAAACCATAAGTAGCCCCTCGGGCAAAACATGTTTCATAATCAGCCCCTCGGGCATGCCTCACAATCCCGCAGCACCTCACAATCACTCAGCACCTCACAGCCACTCATGCCTCCCAATCACTCGCACACGGTGCGCTCACTGGGGGTGTGTACAGACTCCGAAGGAGCTCCTTCATCCCAAGCCATAATATCACTCAGTACCTCACCATCACGCTTGGCTCTCGGCCACACTCGATGGAACCACTCGAAAATCCCCTCGGGCGAAACAATAGAACGAGGTACTCGACCCGAAAATATCATTTTAATTCTCATGTAGTGTAAATCAGGCTGAGTTTCAAATAAAATAGTATGCACGATGATGGTGAGTAAAATTATCAATAGGCAGTGAGGAAAACCACAGTAAAACGCCCTCGAAGGGGTCTAAACAGATCGACACAAGGCCCCAAACACGACATACATCCCAAATATTTCACAAATGTTTAGAACATAATTTAAAATAAGATTTTGAGTAAATATGCAACTCATTAGTTGCCGCGGAGAGGACCTAGTCCAATCCAAAAATCATTACATGCCACATACTCTTCATCTGACATATGCGCCTTTATATAAATCAGTGAGAAAATGATGCAGTACATTGTTCCATACACTCAAGACAAGATTTAAGACCATTACTTGCCTCCACCGGGCCAAAACACTAGTCCGCTATGCCTTTGCCCCTCAAATTGGCTCCCGATTTCTCCGAATCTAGGCAAAACCAGTTCAACATCATTAATATATACTCAAGGAACACAACCCAATCGAAAATTATCAATCTAATAAAAAATCTTGAAATTTAGCCAAACCCGAGCCCGGGAGCCACATCTCAGAATTCGATAATTTTTACATCACTAGAACCCTCGTCCTTCCACGGTTCTATACATACCAAGAATACTAAAATCGGACCACAATTTCCACTCAAATCTTCAAAAGAAAAATAAATATCTCATGGAACCTTCTTCCCCAACTTGGCTAAATTTCCAGAATATTTGTGGTTTAATCACTTAAGAATTGACATAGAAACGTGTTATGATGTTGAAATTCTTACCTTGAAATGATTTCCCTTGATTCCCCTTAAATTTTCTTTCAAAATCTCTCAAGTATGCATGCAACAATGGAGAAAATAACAACAAAATTCGCACTTCTGGCCTTTTAAACATTCTGCCCAGCTAAAATAATTCCTTCATTGCGATCGCAAATTTGGCACGCGATCGCGAAGAACAAACTTGATGCCCCATCAATTTACCTTACGCAATCAAAGACAACCTCACGTGATCGTGATTCATCAAGAATTAAACCAACGCGATCGCAGACCATTGCACGCGATCGCGAAGAACGAAGCTCAACTCACCCACACGCCCCTTTAACTCTATGCGATCGCAAAAAAGATCACGCGATCGCACTGACAAAACACTCTTACTCACGCGATCTCAAGCCATTCCACGCGATCGCGATTAACAAAAATCCTGCCTCACCAATTAACCCTACGCGATCGCAAACATCCTCACGTGATCGTGTAGAAGGAAACCAGAACCTTACACCAGCAGCAATCTACCCAGAGTTCAAGCCAAAAGTTGGTCTGTTAACCACCCGAAACACACCTGAGGCCCTCGGGACCTCAACAAAACATACCAACATATCCCATAACATAATTCAAACTTATTCAAGCCTTCAAAACACCAAAATCAACGCAACAACACCAAAATCGCATCAAATTCAAGCCTATGAACTTTGAAAGTTCCATTTTTTGCCAACTACGCCGAAACAAACCAAAACACCTCCGATTGACCTGAAATTTTGCAGCCATATCCAAAATCACATTACAAACCTGTTCCAACTTCCGGAACTATATTCCGACCCCGATAGCCTATTTTCCACTGCCAACCGAAAATCGCCAAAAACTAACTTTCGCAAATTCAAGCCTAATTCTACACCGAACATCATAGAAATATTCTATACACACTCCTAAGTCCCAAATCACCTAACGAAGCTATCCGAGCCATAAAATACGCATTCCAAGGTCATTCCCTACTAAGTCAACTCTCATCTGACTTTCTCAACTATTAGGCTACTTTAAAAGGATAAATGCCTAAACTCTCACCATAACTACTTCGGACCCAAACCAACTGATCCAACACATCAAAAACAAGATAGTGATACATAAATAATGCAGAAATTGGGGAATTGGGGTAAATCTCACGGAATGATCGGCCGGGTCGTTACATCCTCCCCCTCTTAAACAAACGTTCATCCTCGAACGGGTCTAGAAACATACCTGGAGTCTCGAATAAGTGAAGGTATCTGTCCCGCATCTCCCGCTTGGTCTCCCAGGTGGCATCCTCCACCGGATGCCCTCTCCACTGAACCTTAACTGGAGCTATATCCTTAGACCTTAGCTTCCTGACCTGACGACCTAAAATAGCCACTAGCTCTACCTCATATGACATGTCACCCTCGAGCTGAACTGTGCTGAAGTCCAAAACATGGGAAGGGTCACCAACATACTTCCGGAGCATCGAAACATGGAATACTGGATGAATACTCAATAAACTGGGAGGCACAGCAAGCATATAGGTCACCTCCCCAACCCTCTGAAGTACCTCAAATGGTCCAATGAACCTGGGATTCAGCTTTCCTCTCTTCTCGAATCTCATAACACCCTTCATGGGTGATACCTTCGGCAACACCTTATCCCCAACCATGAAAGACACATCTCGGACCTTCCGCTCCGCATAACTCTTCTGCCTAGACTGCGCCGTGCGAAGCCGCTCCTGAATCAACTTTGCCTTACTCAAAGCATCCTGAACTAAGTCTGTGCCCAATAGCCTAGCCTCGACCGGCTTAAACCAACCAATCAGAGATCTACACCACCTACCATACAAGGCCTCATACGGAGCCATCGGAATACTCGACTGATAGCTGTTATTATATGCAAACTCCGCTAGTGGCAGAAAATGATCCCATGAACCACCAAAGTCAATCACACCAGCATGTCACATGTCCTCAAAAATCTGAATGGTACGCTCCGACTGCCCGTCGGTCTGAGGATGAAGCGCTGTGCTCAACTCAACTTGAGTACCAAACTCTCTCTGCACGGCTCTCCAAAATTGGGACGTGAACTGAGTGCCTCTATCGGAAATAATTGAAACTGGAACCCCATGCAAACAGACAATCTCTCTGATATAAATCTCAGCTAACCTCTCCGATGAATACATAGTGCCAGCAGGAATGAAGTGTATATGGTCAGCCGATCCACAATAACACATATAGCATCAAACCTCCTCGAAGTCTATGGGAGTCCAACTACGAAGTCCATGGCGATCCGCTCCCACTTCCACTCCGGAATATCAAACCTCTGAAGCAATCCACCCGGTCTCTGGTGCTCGCACTTGACCTGCTGACAGTTGAGACACCGAGACACAAACTCCACAACATCCTTCTTCATTCTCCTCCACCAATAATGCTGCCTCAAATCCTGATACATTTTTGCGTCACCCGGATGGATGGAATACCGCGAACTATGAGCCTCTTCTAGAATCAAATATCGAAGTCATCTACATTGGCCACGTAAGTCCGGCCCTTCATCCTCATGACCCCGTCATCACCAATAACCATAACTCTGGCATCACCGCGACGTACCCTGTCCTGAAGAACAAGCAAATGTGGATCATCATACTGGCGTGCGAAGACCTGGAGGCTACACAAGCCAACACCCGCAGGGGTTCTGATAGATCCAATCTCACCTAATGACCTACTAAGTCCTGAACATCAAGAGCTAATGGCCGCTCTGCTACTGGAAAGTAAGATAAACTCCCCAAATTCTCTGCTCTGCGACTCAAGGCATCGGCCACTACATTGGCCTTTCCCGGATGATATAAGATAGTCAGGTCATAATACTTGAGGAGCTCTAACCATCTCCTCTTATGCAAATTCTAGTCCTTTTGCCTCAGCAGACACTGCAAACTGCGATGATCAGTGAAAATCTCACACTGCACTCCATACAAATAATGCCGCCAAATCTTTAAGGCATCGACAATGGCAGCTAACTCAAGATCGTGCACATGATAATTCTTCTCGTGCACCTTCAACTGTCTGGACGCGTAGGCAATCACCATACCGTCCTGCATTAATACAACTCCCAAGCCAACTCTAGAAGCATAACAATTAACTGTGTAAGAACCCGAACCAGCAGGCCAAACTAGTATTGGAGCTGTAGTCAATGCTGATTTGAGCTTCAGAAAGCTCTCCTCACACTCATCAAACCATCTGAATATAGCACCCTTCTGGGTCAATCTGGTCAAAGGCGAAGCTATCGAAGAGAATCCCTCCACAAAGTGACGGTAATATCCAGCCAAACCAAGGAAACTCCTAATCTCTGTAGCTGAGGACGGTCTGGGCCAACTCTACACCGCCTCTATCTTTTTTGCATCAACCTAAATCCACTCACTGGATACCACGTGGCCCAAGAAAGCTACCGATCCCAGCCAAATCTCACACTTGGAGAATTTTGCATAAAGCTTCTCCCCCTTCAATCTCTGTAACACAACTCTCAAATGCTAAGCATGCTCTTCCTATCTACGAGAATAAACAAAGATGTCATTAATGAACACAATGACAAAGGAATCAAGATAAGGCTGAAACACGTTGTTCATCAATTGCATGAATGCAGTTGGGGCATTGGTCAACCCAAGCGACATAACCAAGAACTCATAATGACCATACCTGGTCTTGAAAGCAGTCTTCGGGATATCAGAATCCTGAATCCTCAACTGATGGTACCCAGATCTCAAATCAATCTTGGAAAATACTCTGTCGCTCTGAAGCTGGTCAAACAAATCATCAATACGGGGCAAGGGATACCGGTTCTTCACCGTAACCCTATCAACTACCGATAGTCATTACACATACGCATGGACCCGTCCTTCTTCTTAACAAACAACACCGGTGCACCCCAAGGTGACACACTAGGCCGAATGAACCCCTTATCTAGGAGCTCCTGAAGCTGCTCCATCAACTCCTTTAGCTCCGCTGGCGCCATACGATATGGTGGAATAGAAATAGACTAAGTGCCTGGCACTAGGTCAATACCAAAATCAATATCCCTGTCAGGTGGCATGCCTAGCAGGTCTGCAGGAAACACATCCGGAAAATCACGGACCACAGGAACTAAATCTATAGCGAAAGTCTCACCACTGACATCCCTCATAAAGTCCAAATAAGATAAACACACCTTTTTAACCATGCGTTGAGCCTTCAGGTAAGAAATCACCCTGCTAGGCATATACTCGGAAGAACCTCTCCACTCAACCCTCGGACATCCTGGCATAGCTAAGGTCACGGTCTTAGCGTGACAATCAAGAACAACATGGCACAGAGATAACCAATCCATGTCCAATATCATGTCATAGACCATGCTGAGTAACAGTAGGTCCACTCGGGTCTCCAAACCCCTAATAGATTTCATGCATGACCGATACACGCGGTCCAAAACATTAGTATCACCCACCGGAGTCGACACATGAGTAGAGGTGACCAGAGACTCACGGGGCACATCCAGAAAACCAGAAAAATATGAAGAAACAAAGGAATATGTGGAACCAGGGTCAAATAAAGCCAAGGCATCATGGAAACAGACTGAAACAATACATGCAATCACAGCATCTGAGGCCATATCATCTGGCCTGGCTAGAAATGCATACATACGAGCCTGACCTCCCCTTCTAAGGAGGCCTCTGGTTGACTGACCACCACCTCTGGCAGTCTGGGCGGGTGGTGAAGTGACTGGAGCTGAAGTCGAAGGCTGGACCCTCTGCTGAGAAGATCCACTGGAACGGCGGGGACACTGCCTCCACCCGTGCCCGAACTCTCCGCACTCAAACAACTACCTAGAGCTGGAGGCGGGAACTGATAGAAACCCCTAGCACCTGCACGACCACTGAATAGATGAACCCTGAACTGGAGGTGCTCGAGCTGCACTTTGAGCTGGGAGGGCACCAAATGAAGTACAACCTGACTGAGAACCACAGGGACCCTGCCCCGAAGATGCACCACTATATGCTAGGCGACCTGACTGAGGAGGCCTGAATGGACGACCCCTACCCTGCTAAAACTGTCCCCTGAAGGGAGCACCACTAGAACTGCCTAAACCACGTGGCCTCTTGGCCTCCCTCTCCTCCCGCTCCTGGCAGCGAGCAGACACAATATCTTGAGCTATGTCAACAACTTGCTTGAATGAAGCACCTGATACTCTCTCCTGAGTCATAAACAACCGAAGCTGATAAGAAAGACCATCTACATACCTCCTCACCCTCTCCCTATCAATAGGGATAATCTCAGAAGCATGCCTAGACAACTCGGAAAATCTCATCTCGTACTGAGTGACTGATAACTCTCCCTGACGCTGCTGCTCAAATTACCTATGCTGCTCCTCTCTGTGGGACTGAGGAACATACTTCTCCAAAAAGATCATAGAGAACTGCTTTCAGGTAAGAGGTGCTGAACCAACCTGTCTACGCCTCTCGAAAGACTCCCACTAAGTAAAGGCAGCATCCGCAAACTGAAAGGTAACAAACGAGACCCCACTGGTCTCCAAAATACCTGTCGTGTGCAGTATCCTCTGGCACCTATCTAGAAATCCCTAGGCATCCTTTCTCTCTGTACCGCTGAAAGTCGGAGGATGAAGTCTGCTGAACCTCTCCAACCTGCGGTGCTCCTTCTCAGGCATATCAGGGACCACATAATCCTAAACCGGAGCAGCTGACTGACCTGGGGCTGCTCCCGGTGCCTGAATACCCTGTGCAGCCTCCTCAGGTGCCTGGGCAGCTGGAGTCCGATTGCCTCCCCCGGCCTGAGCTGTGGCGGCAGAAGAAGACATGGTAACGACTTGAGCCAAACTAGTGCATAGTGACAATAACTGAGACAGTGCCTCCTGATGACCCGAAATAACTATAGGCACTGCTGGTGCCTGAGCCTTTCCCGCTGCGACACCATCGGCGGGAACCTGATCATGATCAATACGGTGATTTTGAGGTACTGCCCCGGCTGTTGCGAGGGCTGGCCTCCTACCTCTACCACAGCCTCGACCGCGGCCTTGACCTCTCGCTGGTCTAGCCGGTGACTGGTCACTCTGATCGGTATGGCGTGTCCTCACCATTTGTGAGAGAATGAAACAAGGTAAGTTCAGATTTCAAGAATCAATAGATCAGCACGAAAGAGTTCAAGAAAGATAGAATGTTTCCTAAAAGTTCGGCAGCCTCTCGAAGATAAGTACAGACGTCTCCGTACCGATCCACAAGACTCTACTAAACCTGGTCATGACCGTCGAGTCCTATGTAACCTAGGGCTCTCATACCAAACTCTCACGACCCTTAATCCTAACCAGCCGTGATGATGCCTATCGTGGAACTAGGCTAGTCGACTACCGCGTGTTCACATTTTCTTTCGAAAATCTCATTTATGTTTCAAGCATTTCACAACAATATACAGAAATTTAATTAATATCATAGGCCAAATTTTTATATACAGTACTGCCATCCCCAAAACCCGGAGCCAACATGTCATGAGCATCTAGAGAAATAAGCCAAAATAAACTATTATAATACGAAACCTTCGAATCAAAGCTAAATACAATAAGAAGGGAAAACAGAGATGCTGCAAACGCTGAAAAACTACCTCTATATCCCAAAAATCCGGCTCCGCTGCGATATATATATATAGAAGCTAACGCTCGATATCTGCTCCTGAATCTGCACACAGAGGTGCAGGGAGTAATGTGTGTACGCCAACTCAGTAGTAATGGAAATAAATAAAGTCTAAGCATCAAGGAATCACACAAAATCAATTTCATCAAGTCACAATATACACAACCTTACTTTCCAATAGTATACATAGATATAAGAAATCGTCACGCCTTAGAAATTAACTTCACAAAAGTCCTTAAAACAATGCACATTTTTAACAACTTTGAAAAAAGGATTTGGTATGCAAATGAATGTAGTAAAACCATAAGTAGCCCCTCGGGAAAAACATGTTTAATAATCGGCCCCTTGGGCATGCCTTACAATCCCTCAGCACCTCATAATAACTTAGCACCTCACAACCACCCATGCCTCCCAATCACTCAATCACACGCACTCGGTGCGCTCACTGGGGGTGCGTACAGACTCCGGAGTGGCTCCTTTAGCCCAAGTGCTAATATCACTCAGCACCTAACCATCACTCTTGGCCCTCGGCCACACTCGGTGGAACCACTCGAAAAGCCCCTCGGGCGAAGTAATAGAACAGGGTACTCAACCCGAAAACATCATTTTAATGCTCGTGTAGTGTAAATCAGGCTGAGTTTCAAATAAAACAGAATGCACAATGATGCTGAGGAAAATCATCAACAGGTAGTGAGGAAAACAACCGTAAATCACCCCTCGAAGGGGTCTAAACAGATCGGCACGAGGCCCTAAACACGGCTTACAACCGAAATATTTCACAAATCTTTAGAACATAATTTAACATAAGATTTTGAGTAAATATGCAACTCATTAGTTGCCGTGGAGAGGACCTAGTCCAATCCAAAAATCAGTACGCGCCACATACTCGTCATCCGGCATGTGCGTCTTTCTATAAATCCGTGAGAAAATAATGCAGTCCGGGGTTCCATACCCTCAGGACAAGATTTAAGACCATTACTTACCTCCATCGGGCCACAACACTGGTCCGCTATGCCTTTGCCCTTCAAATTGGCTCCATATTTCTCAAAATCTAGCCAAAACGAGTTCAACATCATTAATATATACTCAAGGAAAACAACCCAATCAAAAATTATCAATTTAATCAAAAATCTCAAAATTCGGCCAAACCCGAGCCTCGGGCCCAAATCTCAGAATTCGATAATTTTCACATCATTAGAACCCTCGTCCTCCCACGATTTTATACATACTAAGAATACTAAAAGCGGACCACAATTGCCCACTCAAATCCTTAAAACGGAAAATAAATTTCTCATGGACCCTTCTTCCCCAACTTGGCTAAATTTTCAGAATTTTTGTGGTTTAATCATTTAAGAATTGACATAGAAATGTGTTATGAAGTTGAAATTCTTACCTCCAAATGATTTCCCTTGATTCCCTTTCAATTCTCTTTCAAAAGTTCTCAAGTATGCATGCAACAATGGAGAAAATAACAACCAAATTCACACTTCTGGCCTTTTAAACATTCTGCCCTGCTAAAATAATTCCTTCACTGCGATCGCAAACTTTGGCACGTGATCGCGAAGAACAAACTTTCTTCCCCATCAATTTACCTTACGCGATCGCAGACAACCTCACGTGATCGCGATTCATCAAGACTTAAGACCACACGATCACAAACCATTCCACGCGATCGCGAAGAACATAGCTCAACTCACCCACGCGCCCCTTTAACTCTACGCGATCGCAAATAAGACCACGCGATCGCACTGACCAAACACTCATACTCACGCGACCGCAAACCATTCAACACGATCGCGATTAACAAAAATCCTGCCTCACCAATGAACCCTACGCGATCGCAAACATCCTCACGCGATCGTGTAGAAGGAAACCAGAACCTTACACCAGTAGCAATCTGCCAAGAATTCAAGCCAAAAGTTGGTCTGTTAACCACCCGAAGCCCTCGGGACCTCAATAAAACATACCAATATATCCCATAACATCATTCAAACTTATTCGAGCCTTCGAAACCCCAGAAACAACGCAACAACACCAAAATCGCATCAAATTCAAGCCTATGAACTTTGAAACTTCCAATTTGCGCCAACTATGCCGAAACAAACCAAAACACCTCCGATTGACCTGAAATTTTGCGGACATTTCCAAAATGACATTACGAACCTGTTCCAACTTCCGGAATTCCATTCCGACCCCGGTATCCTATTTTCCACTGCCAACCGGAAATCGCCAAAAACTAACTTTCGCCATTTAAAGCCTAATTCTACACCGGACATCACAAAAATATTCTGAACAGATTCCTAAGTCCCAAATCACCTAATGAAGCTATCCTAGCCATATAATCAGCATTTCGAAGTCGTTCCCCAACAAGTCAACTGTCAGTTGACTTTCTCAACTATTAGACTACTTAAAAGGCTAAATGCCTAAACTGTCACCATAACTACTCCAGACCAAAACTAATTGATCCAACACATCAAAAAACAAGGTAGCGATACGTAAAAAATGCAGAAATAAGGTAAATGGGGTAAATCTCACGGAAGACTGGCCGGGTTGTTAAAGTCGATCACTTCTTCGATCATTCCGGGCGGAATTACATCCCGGGCCACTGTTCCTGCGATCTGCGATGTACGGTTGATATAGGTCTTTGTTTAACTGTGGCTCCCTGTCGACGTCCCTATGATTTTTAGCTGCTCACCTATTTGGATACGCTGAACCGAAAGGAGTTCCTAATTTGTCATTCTGAACCGTGAGCGGTGGCAACTCCATGCGTTCCATTTTAAATAGGGATACGAACTCCTGCAACATTTCATTATCCTTTTGTTTTACTTTGGAAAGGTCCAATTTCCTTGTCACAACCTTTATGGTCCTAGCATGTGCCTTTACGAAAGATTCTGCTAGCACGGAAAATGAGTCAATGGAATTTGGCGGTAGATTATGGTATCAAATCATTGCCCCCTTAGATAGTGTTTCTCCGAACTTCTTCAATAAAACAGATCTGATCTCATCATCTTCCAAATTGTTACATTTGATGGCGCATGTATAGGAGGTGACATGCTCGTTGGGATCGGTGGTCCCAATTATATCCGATGTATGAATGTTTTTTGGGATGGGCTTCAGAGCCGCACTTAGGGGAAACGACTTATGTACAAATTTTTTCGAATCCATTCCTTTCAAAATCGGCAGTACCCCTGGTATATGGTCAACTCGGGAGTTGTATGTTTCCACTTTCTTAATAGTAGCTTCAATTTGGTTTTCTCCTGACTCAATTATATTGGTGAGCTCCTCGAGCATTTTCATTATTGCATGATTGGTCCCCGATTCATTATTAGTTGAACTCTCTAGTACTGGCTCGGCAAGGCAGATAGCTTCTGATTCGACGCCACTCAGAGTTGTATGGTGATTTTGTAGTTGTGCAATAGCAACATCTTGAGCATGTAGCATTTCGAATATTACCTGGAAACTAACTCCTCCATCTCTTCAACCTTGTGCACATTGGCTAGCAGATTGTCTTTCTCTGTGTATGTCCCTTCGGAGTCTGCGCCCAGTTCTACATTTAAAGCAACATGCGAACTGACGTCGTCTGGGTTGGCAACGTGTGCTCCCTCGAGATCAGCTTGTGGCATTTCAACCCCTGGTGCAATTACATTGTCGTTTTCCCCGTGAAATTCGAGGCTATTGTCACCATGTGTGGGTGAATTTTGTGAGTTATACATGTTTTAACCTGAAAGCAAAGATACTTGAAAAGAACGAGCGTAAAATAGTGTGTCTTATTGGAATCAGTATTGAATAATAACTATTATCCTTAGCCCCACGGTGGGCGCTAAACTGTTTACCGTAAAATTTGGATAACAATTAAACTTATATTGTGATTTTAAGGATATGTGATTTTGCTTCCAATACCAATCGATAAACGAGAAGATAAATAGATGAATTAGAATTTAAAATAAATCAAACTAGTGTGGAATAAAAAACCTCGACCTCGAATTGAAGCAGTCTCGAGGTGATGTAGTAACAATGGTACAAAACAAAATAACTCAGATTAACATCAAGTTAAATGAGTAGCCATAAAGAAACGATTGTATATATTTTTCTCAGTAAGATGTCCTGGTTACAAATGAATAGAGTTCCCCTTTACATCATAGAAGAGTCCTGATTAAGGTACACTTCTAGTTATAATAGGAAATCGTATTTACATCTAATTAACCGCCACAAATTTGATCTGTTACGAGATTCATGCCATGATCCTCGAACAATTGCGAATATCTTGCTCTTTCCATCATAAAGCAATACCGATATTACTTAGAGGCTGTCTCTTTCTGACCGCGATTGATGTCATCCTCGATGTGAAAAACAGTTTCGATTTCGGACTCGACGTCCTAGTTCGTCGACGTAACATTCCTATCTCGACCAAATAGTGAAATCAGGTAGTGATGCGTGGCTAGAATTTATGATTTTAAGCATTATATACCTTGCATTTTATGTGTTTTAATGATAAAA
>ML323019.1:398-63679 GCA_005239505.1 Nicotiana paniculata | reverse complement strand
TGGTGCTTTAGTTTATAATTATAATATTTATTTTATAACACGTTATCAGCACGAAGTTCTAATCAACTGAGGTTATCTAATTCATTTGAATTTTATCTTCTTCAAAAAAAGAGGTAGTTAATTTCTTTTATGATCCAAGTATACATTCTTATGTTTATAATGTTTCTATTAGGATCTTCTTTAACCTGCAATTTTGTTACCATATGCATAACTTATTTTGACTATTCTTATAATTATTGCCTTGGTATGGAAACAATAAGCTTCGGTTAAATTGTTATTCTTTTTTATATAATCTACGAAAAAGTTTAAACATATACATAAATAGATAAGTATTAAATTGAATTATAATAATTAGAATAATTAATTCCACATCCAAATGTTACGACAGAATTGAGATAATAGAAGTAACGAAATGAAAGTTCACAAACATTTACACTAAGAAACTCTTCAATTCAATGAAATAATTGTTATAAGCTTTGACTTCTAATTTGTAGGATTTGAAATATGTTAATTTTCTTTACTCCTGTAATTACAATCATGTTTAGCAATAATCTTTCATAGGTCCTAATATTCTCTATATTCATAAATAAAATTTACATTACGTCCATTACAAAATAATTTTATCTTGGTACATTATGAAGTAACGCCTACTCCATTAATTAGGTGATAATAAATTAGTACTTGCCGGAGATTTTTGTGTTGATGTCCTAATACCTATTGATTTGGATTGTTAACCAAAAGTAGATGTGATACTTATATTGTGGATGACGATTAACTTAAATTTGCACCTAATCTATGACCAAAATTTTCAAATATGCTTCTTAAGAAAAAGAAAAAAAAGGTAAACGAGAGGTAATCAGTACATGAAGTTATTATATGTGCAGGTACGTCTATTTCACTAATAGTGATTTAATTATAGTAGTGTTGGCTACTGCCTTTATGACATAATATAGTAATAGAATATTACCATAGCATTGATAAAATGAAAGTCAAGGTAATTTACATCCATTTTGCAGCATCTGTTTGAATTCATTTATTTGATTTATAAATTATGATGCATTCTAAAGAGCGAAGTGATTGAAATTTGGATCATACACTTGTGCTTACAAGATTTTACATTAGTCAATCATGTTTATAATTATTTTCTCGTTTGAAATTATGTGATGAAATAATCACTTATAACATATTAGGAAAAAAAATTCATTTCAAATGCCTCGAATTTGCTTCTATAGTAGCAATAATTCAGAAGAGGTGTTCAGACACCAAATTTGAGGTTTGGTGCATCATGATGATAAGATGTTGGGTTTTAGTCCAAATGCATTATGCTTAACATGCCTTTATGAGGGTAAGACATTGAGTTTGAGTCTCAATGCACCACAATTAATGATATAATGATGATTGAGGCAAAATAATATGTTTTTAATGAAGCTCGTCCCTCTAGATCTGCTCCATTCCCTGAAACGAATGTGATAGCAATAGATCAAAGTCTGAAAGAAGACTAAATAATTAATGAGGCCGTATGAATAATAAAGAAGAAATATGTCTTCTAGATAGTGTTGCGACGCACACCATATTAAAAGATAAGATATACTTCTCTTATTTAATTATGAAAGAAGACAATATCATAACAATATCTGGTAGTACAAACTTAATTGGGGGCTCTGGAAGAGCAAATGTATTACTACCAGGAGGAACTATATTGGTTGTTAATGATACATTATATTGTAGTAGGTCTCAAAGAAACTTGTTGAGTTTCAAAGATATTCGCCAAAATGGCTATCATGTTGAGACCACAAATGAAGGAAAGGTTGAATACCTTTATATTACTACAATAAAAGCGAAAAAGAAGTATTTGCTTGAAAAGCTTCCCGCATTTTTCTCCGGATTATATTACACTAATATTAGTGTAGTTGAATCGCATGCCATAGTAAACAAGGATTGATTTTATTATTTGGCATGACCGGTTGGGCCATCCCGATTATAATATGATGCGCAAAATAATAGAGAATTCACATGGTCATTCATTGAAGAACCAAAAGATTCTTCTAACTAAAAAATTCTCTTGTGCTGGATGTTCTCAAGGAAAACTGATTATTAGACCATCAGTAATTAAAGTTGGAGTTGAATCTCCCGTATTTTTGAAACGTATACAGGGTGATATATGTGGACCCATACACCCTTCATGTGGACCATTCATATATTATATGATTTTGATAGATGCATCTACAAGATGGTCACATGTGTACTTGTTATCAATCGACAATTTGGTCTTTGCGAGGTTACTAGCTCAATTAATAAGATTAAGAGCACAGATTTCAGATTATACAATTAAGACACTTCGTCTTGATAATGTTGGTGAATTTACGTCCCATGCCTTTAATGATTATTGCATGTCAACTGGGATAACAATTGAGCATTCAGTTGCTCATGTTCATACTCAAAATGGTCTAGCAGAATCATTGATTAAACGCCTCCAATTAATTGCTAGACCAATGCTTATGAGAACAAAACTTCCCATTTTAGCATGGGGCCATGCTATTTTGCATGCAGCAGCTCTTGTGCGGATCAGACCTACAAGTTATCATAAAGTCTCCACAATATAATTAGTTTTTGGTCAGGAGCCAAATATTTTCCCATCTTAGAATATTTGGATGTGCAGTATATGTTCCAATTTCTCCACCACAACGCACAAAGATGGGACCCCAAGATTGGGGATATATGTTGGGTATGAATATTTATTTACGGCAAGATTTGCTGATTGCCATTTTGATGAATCAGTATACCCAATATTAGGGAGAGAAAATAAGTAGTTGCAAAAAGAGATAGATTGGAATGCATTATCACTATCTCATTTAGATCCTCGAACAAAGCAATGTGAACACGAGGTTCAAAAGATAATTTATTTGTAAAATATTACAAATCAACTGCCAGATGCATTCACTAACTTACCAAGAGTGACTAAGTCACATATTCCAGCTGCTAATGCTCCTATTCGAATTGATGTCCCAGTTAGACAATCTATAAATACAAATGAGTCTAAGCCACGCTCGAAACATGGTAGACCAATTAGTTCCAAAGATAAAAATGTTCGAAAGCGAAAAGGAGCAAATGATCTAAGAGATCATAATATGAAGGCAATTGATCAAAAAGAGCCTCGTGACATAACAAATGTTAAGACCTCAGAGGAGATCCAGGTACCTGAAAATAATAAGAATGAAGAGATCTCAATAAGTTATGTCTCTACGGAAAAAAAATGGAACCGAGATAATATTTTTATCGATAATATTTTTGCTTATAATGTTGTTGTTGAGATAATGCAACAAGATGAGGATGTTGAACCAAGATCTGTCGATGAATGCAGACAAAGCAATGATTGGCCAAAATGAAAAGATGCTATCCAGGCAGAATTAGCGTCACTTGAAAAACGTGAAGTATTCGGACGTATAGTCCGAACATCTGAAGGAATAAAACCAGTGGGATACAAATGGGTTTTTGTGCGAAAACAAAAAGATAAAATTGAAGTCGTCAGATATAAAGCACGACTTGTGGCACAGGGATTTTCGCAAAGACCTGTCATTGATTATATGAAGACATATTCTCCTGTGGTGGATACAATCACTTTCAGGTATCTTATAAATTTGGCAGTCTATGAAAAACTTGATATGCGTCTGATGGATGTTGCCACAGACTACTTGTATGGCACATTAGACAACATAATTTATATGAAAATTCCCGAAGGGCTTAAAGTTCCTGAAACCAATAAAAGTTTTCAAGAAACTTGTTCAATAAAGCTTCAAAAATCCTCATATGGATTGAAACAATCAGCGCGAATGTGGTATAATCCTCTGAGCGAGTATTTGCTGAAAGAAGGGTATAAGAATGATCAATTTGTCTTTGTGTATTTATAAGAAGGTCTGGATCTGAATTTGTTATAATCAATGTGTATGTTGATGATCTAAATATCATTGGAACTCCCGGAGAACTTCCAAAAGCAGTAGACTGTTTGAAGAAAGAGTTTCAAATGAAAGATCTTGGAAAGACAAAATTTTGTCTTGGTCTACAAATTGAGCATATGAAAGATGAAATTTTTGTCCGTTAATCAACTTATACCAAAAAGATCTTAAAGAATTTTTATATGGATAAAACATATTCATTGAGTACCACGATGATTGTGAGATCACTTGATATAAATAAAGATCCATTTCGACCTCATGAAAATGATGGAGAGCTTCTTGGTGTTGAAACTCCATATCTTAGTGCAATTGGGGCACTAATATATCTTGCAAATAATACTCGACCAGATTTAATTTTTGCAGTAAGTTTATTAGAAAGATTTAGTTCCTTACTAACAACAAGACAATGGTGTTAAGCATATTTTTAGATACCTCCGAGGGACTATTGATATGAGATTATTTTATTCTTATGAATCCGATTCACAGTTGATTGGTTATGAATCAAGATGTGTGCACTCTTTTTCCTTCACTGGACTTTTTTCAAATGGGTTTTTTTCTAGTAAGGTTTTAACGAGGTACATTATCTTTTAAATGGACATCCAAGGGGGAGTGTTACAAATACAATGAACTAAAGTGGTTGTCCATCTAATTCTTACATCAAATACATGAATCACTTACATTCATATGTATCTATTTAATATGTAACTTCATTCTTTGTTTTTGAGGATGAACCTTTGTAACTATAAATAGAGCACTTTTGGCTCATGGCTGATATACTTGAAATAAAAAGAATAATTCCCTCCTCTCTGCATCTCTTATCTATTATTGTCTCTTCTCTTTTGGTGCTTTAGTTTATAATTGTAATATTTATTTTATAACAAAATCAAGATTATTTTGCTCTTTAGATGTTTTATCTCCGTAGAGCTATTTCATGTAATATAATAATAACAACAACAATATATTCAGTGTAATTTTACAAATAGGGTTTAGAGAAGGTAGTATAAATTATCATAAATTAAATGTGGTATTAAATAATATTGGAACTGTTTGTATAAAGTCATGTATGTATTGCTTATACTGAAAAAGAAATGTCAACAAAACACAGATATAAAAAATACTGAATTTTGTATTAAAGTTACTTTCTAATCCTGATAAGTGGAACAAAACGACCCCAACAAGTGTTGATCAATCATGCGACATAAAGCTTTTTGCGCTCAAATTAAGGCAAGTTTGTCATAGCAAACTAAAGTCTGCAGCCTTTAGTTGGGAATGCATTTAAAAAGTGTTGCTAAAATTCCATAATTATTGACAAATTCATGAACTTAACCAACAAACATTAAGGTTGATAATTGCTGAAAATATTCCTTTCCTTTTTCAGGTTTTGTCTGTACTTTCAACTATCCCTTGTTTTGCATCTTCAAGACATTAACAATTGGCTTTACAAATAATGCAAATCTTAATCCAACATAAGCCCATCATATTGTCATAAATCTTTTAGACCAGGTTCCCTTCTTCTTTTTTCTTTTTAATTATTCGGTTACTAATTAAACTAATTCGGATTTGCTGATAGAGGCGGAGCCAGAATTTGAAGTTTATGGGTTCGGAAATTTAGTCTTCGTAAGTCACTGAATCTAAATTAATAATTTATACATATTCAACTGATTTCTTAAGACAAATACATGATTTATACAAAAGTTACTGGGTTCGGCTGAACCCGTAGCCGAAAGGCTAGCCCCGCTTCTATTTGTTGGGTACGCCCACTAAGCAGTAGGGAAGCCAAGAATTTTACTAAGGGTGTTCAAATTTAAAATAAGTAAAAAAAAAAAAAAACTCACGATAAAGGGTGTTCAATATGTATTATATATCTCTAAAACTTAATATTTAACTTATATACCTGGTGTAATTTTTCTGTTAAGATGGTCAAACCACCCTTACTAAGGGAGTGAAACGCTCCTTACCAAAAAGTTCTTCATTCTCAAGAGTCGAATCCATGACCTCTGTGATGAAGGAACCCACTATCCTAACACATCCCTTGATGGCGGTTCCACTTCTTTTGATGTCTCAACGTTCACCCGCATGCCGGGGCGGAGCAATGGTGTTATTTGCGGATTCAGCCGAACCCAGTAGTTTTTGTTCAAATCTTATACTTATGTTAAAAAATTCAATAAATATGTACAAATTATTAATTTAGAATCCAGTAACTTGAAATGATTATAATTCCAAACCCATAAAGTTCAAATCCTAGCTTCGCCTCGCCCACGTAATCTTTTTGAGCCCAAAACCAACATCATCCACTGTTTTGAGGACTAATATAAAGTATTCTTAGTTCTGTGAATCTTGATGTAGGTTAACATGTGTCAACCAATGTGTCTTACATGTTGGGAATTAATTAATTGATTAGTTCTAAGTAGTTATGCATTACATCAGTCTTCTACAGGTTACCTATAATGTTAACATCTAACAGGTAACTGTCAAAAAGCTAATACTAAGTAATAAGGCTATAGTTGCTGCCACTTCTTGGGTATGCACCTTTATTTATATTCTTTTTATTTTTTATTATCAATGGAGAATCCTTTCTAGTAGTCGTACGTTTTCCTTTGTCTTCTATAGTTCGATAGTGTTAGTGCAAGTACGATACCCTTTTTTCCTTAGTTTGCTATATTCGCATGTCTTGTTCTGTTATTACTTGTCATCGGTAATTCCGTAGTTTGCTGGCAGTACCTCGCTCATATTTTCGTTTGCTGCCTTGGATTTAGTTTTCTAAATATATTGTCTTGCTATTACTTGTTATCGGTACCTCTTTCATATTCTTCTTTGCTATTACTTGCTATCAGGGCTTCTTTCACCTTCTTTAGCCGAGAGTTTATCGAAAACAGTCTCTCTACCCTGTCAGGGTAGGGGTAAGGCTGTGTACATCCTACCCTCCCGAGACTCCATTTGTAAATTTATACTGGGTTGTTGTTGTTGTTGGAGAATCCTTTTTAGGGAAAAAAAACAAAGAAGTTTCCAACATTGGTAGCTCTGAGTAAGAGCCAAGAATAGTTAGCAGCAGGGTTAAGTTCCAAAAAATTATCAAATAAATCAGCCAATTTCAGTTGAAAGAAAATATTTCTTCATTTTTGTTTCTCATTTTTTCCTTTGTATTGGAACTGTATACAAATTTGAATAGAAAAAAAATTAACTGTCAAAGAATTCCTAGAAAGAATGTGAAAGAACTCCTATGTCTTTACTATTCACAATAAATGAATAAATGATATCTAATCCTATGTCATTACTATGAGTTTCCGCGACTGAATTTAGAGTCCTTTACAAAATGGAGAGGAATGTCTTCTTGAGTCATGAGGCGAATGCAGAAAAGGCTGTTGCATTTCTCTGCTAAAGCTCGTCGGGGTTGATGGCCTCGAATAAAAAATGAGACGACGAGCACTTGTAGGTGACAAGTTCACTTCTTCTAATGCATGAGATTGTAGCTGTGAAGGGTAATCTCTCAAGCATCCGATTCGAGGTCCAGCTCCAGTACTCCATTTACAAGACAGTTGCTTTCCTAATTGAAATGACTTCATTTCTTTGTGTGAATTTATCCTCTGGAGTATACATTCTTGTGGAATTGTCTCTTCTTTACTTTCTTGTTCAGAAGCAAATAACTCTTCTGCTGATTCATATCCAGCTTCACTGTCATTCTTTAATCTCTCTAGTAAATCGTCGTGGCTAGGTATTTTTAGATTAGCCAATTTGTTACTGAAGCTATGAGATGATCTTAACTTGTTAAGTGGTGAGGCAGCAGGCGTCGTCGCGTGTTCTTTCAACTCACTTTTCTCTGAAGTTGAGTCTTCTAATGTAATCTCCTGACCATCTTTTTGACCTATTTCGTCATCAGAAGCGTTATCTCTGAAGTATAAACCACTCTTCTTGCCAATAGAATCATCTTCATCATCGACAGAATCAAGCTGCATAATGTGATATACTAATCAGCAGTGGAACTTAAAATTTTACAGAAAATCATGACTCAATCTTGAAGTGCAAAATTCTGTACCTTAACATCATTAAGGTCCACGTCGTTCTCCCTGAGAAACGAAATGAAGTCTTGAAAGTTTTCTGGAGTAGGTCGATAATGTCCACTATGAGGCCAAACAGCCTGTTGAAAACAACAAAACAACATAAGATTTAGAATCGAGAGGATGTTCATCGATAAGTTGCTACATTGATGTTGAAAGAAAAGGCTTCTAGTGACTATACCTTTAATTCTCCTTGTTCCACAACTATCCGACCAGCAGCTAATGTGGCGCCCCCGGCCAAGAAACTGGAATGTTGAAATGATCCTTTCTTTTTCTTCCCAACATATAAGTTTTTAGATGTGCTAAGGACAAATATCCACTTAGCACCTTTGGGTTCACCAGTTGTGTCAAGTAACTTCCCAGTTTCTTTGTACAAGAGCTTCCCATCTTCCACTACAACTTCATAGGACTTTCTTTCCATCTGTTGTCAAACCAATTATAGTAAGTAAAACTTCAAAATATCAGAACCATGTAATCCAAATATGCACGAAAGTACTTAAGCAAGATTGATAGAAGGACTAAAGACATACCGGACCAAGGTACTTGATGCATTGCTGATGAAGTTTCCATCGTGGGCATTTGTCGACGAGATTCACTTCTTTGCCTTCTCCTATATCCAACCTGCTTCGTAGAAAAAATGATTAGCAAATGAGAAGAAGTATATGTTCATGATCATAACAAAATGTGTAAATTTGACCAGACTTACCAGTAGAAGAAGGGCTCTTTACTTTGAGAATGCAACCATTGAACATAATAGAAATGCAAGTTGTGTCCATAGCGATGTCTTGGATCGATCTAATAAACACAAAACCACCAACTATATGTTAGTTCCGAATGATACATAATTAACCAAAATAACAAAATCAAAGTAGCATAGATAATTTGCTTACAGCTTCAAGCCAGTGTTGTAAAGCAAGTTTCTGTGCTTTGCCATTCTTAGATAAGCCTTTGCCTACCTGCACGAAGAAGGAAAAGTTAGTAAATTCACAAATTCTATCATAAATTTTTATGAATAACATACAAAAATGATGTGATCCAAATCTACCTTGGCAGCTCTAGTTCTAGCTCTTGACCAGCGCGAAATCGCAGACTCGTGTTTCTCAAGATCAAAAAATGAAATAGAACTATGTTTAAGTTCTGCAAAATCTAATAGTTTCCACCTGAAACAAATTGAAAATTGTATCAGGAAAATCTGAAATCAAATACAATCTTTTGAAAGGAAATAATTTCTTAGAGAAAAAAAATACATACCAACTTTGCTCAATGAGTACTGCACAATCTGCTAATTTTCGTCTAGTCCGAAAACTCTTGTACACTTTCTGCAATTTCACAGCAGCCTCATGTTTTGGGCTGCTACTATATACCAAAGGCGATTTCGGAGTTTCTTCGTTCATGTTATCTGACTTAGGAGATTGACTAAACATGTCCATTACATTTTCCTTTGTCTTAAAACTGATAGATTTTTCTATCAACATATTTCCTGAACCATCTGATTGCATTACTATAGGTTCAGAATCTTGGCTTTTGAAACTAATGGAATGTAACAATGTCTTCTGTTCATTATCACCAAAGTTGATAGACTTTACAATGATAGATTCAAGACTGTTTTCCAAATCACTATGTGAAGAAAATGGGCACGAAAACGATATCCCCATACGACTTCAGAATGGATCTTGAACAGATTATTAGACCTGAAATCCTGTTAAAAGAACAAATATTTTTAGTTGAATAATTCAGATTTGGATCTAATGCCAAATGTAAAGCACATAATGTAAAACTTGAATACTATATTATGCAGCTCGGGCTCTTCAAAATTGTTGTTGGGTATGTGTCGGATCCTCCAAATTTAGCATATTTTTGGAGGATGCGACATCACTTTTGGAGAGTCCGAGCAACATAGCTAATACCCTTTATACTATGAACCAACTCTTGTAGTAGTAATAATTAAACAAATAGAAAAATTTACAGAAATTTGGACTGGTCAAAAAAGATACTGTTTATTCCAAGAAAAAGCAGAGAATGTTTCAAATAAGAAAGGAAGAAACAAAGTGTAGATTTATTTGACAGTATAACCCATTGGTAAATATATCAAAAAAGAATCTACAAGAACCAAATTTCAAAAATAATTTTTTTTTAACATCTTATACACCTCATAAACTAGATCACAATATATATATATACACACAAAACTTGAGACACCCCATTTCAAACAATGATCATAATACACACACACACACACACACATTAAGAAAAGAACATGTCTGCAAATCACAGATCATGCATCCAACTAGTCAAAAAAAACAGAATTTCAAGAACTACTACCATTATTTTTCATAAGAAACCAATACAGAGAATCAATAAAAAATTTTTACCTCAATGCAAGAAGCTGAGTGAATCAAGAAAATGGAGATGAAGGAAATATACACAAAGAGAGAGTAATGGTGGGTTAATATAGATGGGATAAGAGAAATCAAGTGGCTTTCCTTTGTTCTTTCTGAAAAAGATTTCCTTTTTTTTCTGAGCAATTCTTGTTGTGTAACAACGTTGTTGTTCTTTACACTGATTGTTATGTGCTGATATATATATATATATATATATAGAATAATGAAGAGGAAGAAAGGAAATTGAAAAAGAGAGACATACACACACACACACACAGGGCTTGTGTTAGTTGGACGAGTGGGGTAAGCACGTGGATTAGACTTTGGGGAATTAAGACGCTATAAATTTGGAATTTTTAACCAATTTTTACTCTTTCAATGTAAAATCATATTTTAAAAATTATAATTTTTATGTCCAAACGCCTACTAAAACTATGGGTGTGTTTGGTAAAATATTTTTTCACGAGAAATATTTTCCTGCAAAATAAATAGTTCTTATACTTATTTTTTAGTATTTGGTTAATAAATGTTACTTGTCTTTTCTTTATTAGAACTTTCAAGCATCGTTTGATTGCTAAAGTTTTTACAAATTGCTAGAATTTTAGAAGCAAATAGCTAGCAGTTAAATGTGGGTATTATCACTTTTAACATGTGCTAAAAACTATTTATATTTAATAGCCGAAAAAGTGTATAAAACTTGTATAATTTTTGTATATAACAAACAGAATGTATATATATATATATACAAAAAATATACAAATTTTATATATTTTTTCGACTATTATTCTTACAGCGGCTATACAACGTTATTTTTTCGTTAAATATTGATTTTTTACCGTAAGTAAATGAATAACGCATTTACCCCACATTTTTAAAGATTATAGCGACATCATAGGTTGACAGAAATTGTGGAGAAATGAAAGAAGAAAATTAAAAGACTTTTACTTGGAAGTTCTTTATTATTATTATTATTATTATTATTATTATTATTTTTTGAAGTCAAATAATAGTATCTTCAATAGAAAATTCAACACTGATGACGTTGACCTAGTAGAAATTAGAAATCGCAGTTGCTAATGTAATCTGCTAAGTTTCAAATTCAAAATCTCCAAGTAAACGTCAAACGTAACCTAACCTCCAAGATTCTTTCTTTTTCTTTTTTTTACAAAAACAATTTCGATAAGTCTAATCACGATAGCTAATTTTGTCGCGTGAAACTAAAAGTAATAAAAATAAAAAATACAATAATTCCTCAAATCAATTTTGTGATAAGGGTAAAAATAGCACGTGCTAGCCAGTTTTCATACTGATCATTCAAAAATAGCCACTATTTTGCTGCAACAAAGATTGATCCACATAATATATTGGAGTTCGGTTCACCTATGTATGAACTTCCAGTATATTATGTTGGAACTCCAACACGCGAAAAGTTCCAGCATAATATATTGGAGATTCGAGCAGCTGTGTATGAACTTCCAGCATATTATGCTGGACCGGTATACTTTGCTGGAACTCCAGTACTGGAGTTCCAGTATATTATAATAGAATTACAGTATATTATGCTGGAGTATTTTTCGGAGTTTGAACAGTATTTTCGTTCAGATTTATCTTTACATGAAAATTGGCTAAATTTCGATTACTTTTGAAATTGTGGCTATTTTTGAATGATCACTTGTAAATCTGACTATTTTTGAATTTCTCTCGTGATAAGGTCGTAATACAACAACAATTATTGGGCCTCATTTTCAAACAAGTCAAAGTCGGTTATATAAAATCTCACAATTCATTTGGTTTCATTTAAGCTCATCTCAGTCGAATTATATATATATAAAAAATATTCTAGATCTAGCTATATTTTATACTGATGTAGGAATCTCTAACAAGACTAGATAAGAGTATAAAATACTCAAAAAAAAAAAATCATATTTTTCTTTTCAAAATTTGACAATCACAAAGATAAAATGCACTAAAATTCTATAACTAGTGAGTTATGTATTATGATCTTACTTTTGCTTTTTCCAAGAGATGAATGAGAGACGGAGCCAAGATTTCAAGCTTATAAATTCGGGATTTTAATCTTTAAAAGTTATTGGGTTCTAAATTAGTCATTTCACTGCAACAAATTTGACCTAAGGCCACACTTGTGTAGACAACACTTTACTGTATTTTGTAACACAAATACAGAGTTCGAATTAAAGTTATTGGGTTCGACCGAACCCAATTTCGACACTCTACCTCCGCCACTGAATCAAGTGCCAAATAATAAAAATATTAGTGGATCGTGAAAGCAAGAATACTTTATTATTTATAATATCCCGTTGCATATTTAAATCGTCTGCAAAGGAAAATTACTTTTACTTGGAATTAAGTTTATCAGTTTCTTGTTCAAGTCAAATTCTAGTATGTTCATAGGAAATTTAACACTAATATAATGACGATGACCTTGTTGGTAGAAATCGCCATTGCTGACGTAAATGCTAGCTCTATTCATCCAAGTAAACGCCAAACGTAGCTTAACCTCCAAGCTTTTAAAACTATTCCCTCCCATCTAAAATAAGTGATCTTTTAATCTTTTTCCCGTGGTTCAAAATAAATAATTTTTTCAGATTTAAAAAATGAATTAATTATTTTTTTCCTACATTGCTCTTGAAGTAAATAGTGTTGGAATATGTGTTACGAGTGTTTATATGATATAGTAAAAATTAATATGGTCAATTTCATTGCTAATTAATATTAAAAAATTAATCTGTATAAAAATATCCAAAAAATCACTTATTTTGAACCGTAAAGAATAATAACAATGACAAATTTAGTCGCATGACCTACGAGCTATACAAAAGAATACAATAATTGCTTAATTAATTTTAAGTCAAAATTAGTGATAAGAGAACAGAGATGTTCAAATTTATTCATATTCCTTTTTTTTTTCTTCTTTTGGAAAAACAAATATTGACATAGATGCTAGTTATATGCATCTTCTTCTTTTTTCTAAAGAAAGGAGAGTCTATTATATTAAAAGCGTAGTAAATTTAGTTATTACATAACATGGGGATAGACCGCATTGCGGTTTTTCCCGATTTATCTTTAATAAAAATTGATAAAATAAAAGTCAGAGGTGTTTTCCGGTACATAATGTGATCTTCCTCCGTTGATATATGTAGGGGCAGATCTAGCGTATCGGTGTCGGGTTCAATTGAACCCAGTACTTTCGACGTGGAACATAAATTTATATGTAAAAGCTATCTAAAATAGGAACAAATAGTAGATATGAACTCATAATTTTAACAATATAATAGGTTCAATACTAAAATCTTTAAAAATTGAACCCATAAAATTCAAATCCTGAATCCACCTCTGAGTATATATTCCATACTTTGCTGTTGATATATATGATACTTTCCCGTTATAATACATGCAGCCTGCATTATAGTATTAGTTATGTTTATATAATCAACCAAATATTGCATTATTATGCCGGAATACGATTATTTTTCCTAATCCGTTCAACTAAATATTGTATAATTATTTTATATGAGATTTTATCTTTCTTTATCCTTCCAACCAATTCATGACCCCCAAGGTAAAATACAGTAAAATTCTATGTCCTGAGTTGTGTATTCTGATCTTCTATACTCCCTTTGGTCCAAAATAAGTAATTTTTTGGTTATTTTCACACATATTAAGAATTTCACTTTTTAACATTAATTAGTAATAAAATTAACTATATTAACCTTTACTATCTCTTCACATAAACACTCTTAACACATACTCTAACATTATTTAGTCCAACGACAATGTAGGAAAAAATAATTAATTCATTCTTGAAATCTGAAAAAATCACTTATTTTGGATTACAAAAAATAAAAAGCCAAAAAATCACTTATTTTAGACCGAAGGAAGTACAATTTTTTATTTAGGAATTTGTAAGTGTTCAATTATTTGATGATGCATTTGCTTAGGTTACATGTGTTTTGGATAGGTATTTTTGAGTTGGTGAATATTAATGAAATAGACATGCCTCTTTCAATAGTAGTATATTGGAGAAAGTGAAAGCTCAAAGTTATATGAAACTTCCATACATATTTCTTGGATGACCCACTATTTGACTAGAAAACCCCATAAAGGAAAAAGACTAAGGGTTTGATGAGTTAATACCAACAAAAAAGTGTTTAGATAAGTCTAAAAGGACAGATTAATTACTAAATTCAAAGAAACATTCAAACCTCTACGTATATACTGCCACTTTGATATACTCATATGACCTGTCTTAGTGATTATTTTATTAGTTTAACAATATTAAATGTTAAAAGAAATTATTGGGGGGTTATGCATTCAATTTTGTGGTTGACAAACAGTATTTTTACCAATTTATTATATGCTTTCTCTTTCTTATTATGTGTGTGTACCAAATCCTGCTGTTCTTCCTATAACCTACAACCTATCAGAAAACTAGAAAACTCCATGTTAAACAATTATTATGCTACAAACTTACTGAAAGAAGAGGATTAATAAGAAATAATGCTAGAAAATTCTTGTTCCTACCATGAATGTTGATGAGATATCTTGAATTGTTCCCATATAAAGCTTGGACTTCTACTAGGTCAAATCCAAGTTTACTTTGGGTGTATTTGTTAGGGAGGAAAACATATTCCAAGCTAGCGTTTGGACATATATTTGGTTGAAATTTGAAAAAAAAAATTGAAGTTGTGTTGAAAAATATTTTTGGAAGTTGAAGTTGTGTTAGGACATACATTTTTTTTGAAAAAAACTTGAAATTTCGTGAGTGGAAAAAATTTCACCAAAAACATGCCCTAAACCAAATTTTAGGAACTTGAAAATTTTTGAATTTTTTTTCCCAAAACATGATCACATTTCATAAACAAACAATCTTTCCAATTTTTTTTTGAAAAAATGAAGCCAAAATCTATGGCCAAACGGGAGCTTAAAAATATGTTTCAATTTTTTCATGTTTGATTGGATTAAATATTTTGCAAATTATTTTCCTTATGAACTCATTTTCTCCGATTTAAGAAAAATAATTTCCCTACTAAAAGAAGGAAAAGTATTTCCCCAAACACTCTTTCAACCCTCCTTACCCCCACACCTACCACAATCCACCTTCAGCCGTCATCGAACCACACCACTCACCCCAGCACACAGCACTATACCCCTATCCTCGACACCACCTCTTCTTCGGCCCCGACCCTTCACAACCCACCCTCTCTCACCTCTGACACATTGACACATACACCCCCGAGCCACCATCCAATGCAAGCCCCAACCTTCCCCGCCCCCACCTTGACACACCAATTTTGCCACTCTCCCCGCTTGCCCTCGAGCCTTGAGCCCTAGGCACTGGACCCTACCCTTGAACCTCAATTCCCGGACCCCTGACCCTGACATCGACACCCCACCCTAACCTCTGAAACTTGACCCCTACCCCCTCCTTCCAACCAGTGGTGAAGCCAGAAATTTACTCAAGGTTGTTCAAACTTGAAAGAAGTGAAAAAAATTCTCCGACAAAGAGTGTTCAATATATGTTATATATCTCTAAAACATAATATTTTACCTATATACGCAGTATAATTTTCCGACGAAGGGTGGTTAGTTGACCACCCTTTAAAACATGTAGTTTCGCCCCTGCCTCCAACCATGACCTCGAGCTTCGAGCCTAGACCCCTTGACCCTCGTACACCGAACCTCGACTAAGGAAACTTAGACTCCATAATCCAAACTCTAAACCCGCACCCTGACCTAGCTTTGAACCCCCCACACCGATATTTAGTCAAGGGGATAATAGGGATAATTGCCTCCAAGATTTTGACATTTCTATTCTTTCTTCTACTAACATTTTAAAATCTTTAAATTAACTAAATTGATAAAATGCATTTTCGGCCTATTAATAGCACATTTCGTTCAATTAACTAATTGAAAGTAGTTGATTAGAAATAAATATAATGCTTAAAAATATTTTTAATTGTGTAAATTGATCTTCTAAAATAGTACTCCCTCTGTTCCACTTTATGTGAACTTGTTTGACTGGGCACAAAGTTTAATAAAATGAAGACTTTTAGAATTTGTGGTCCTAAACAAGTCAAAAAGGAGTCCTGAGTATTTGTGTGGTTATAAAAGCTTATCATTAAGGGTAGAATTGAAAGTTTAAGCTAAATTGTTTCCATATTTATAAAGGGGTCATTCTTTCTGGAATGGACCAAAAAGGAAATAGGTTCACATAAACTGGAACGGAGGGAGGTAGTTACGTGTTTGCATAGATATATTATTGGAACCTGCAAAATTTGTTATATGATGTTTACAACTTAAGTACATTTCATGATTAAAAATAGGCCAAGAATGTGTAGTAATTAAGTACTATGGTTAATTCATGCTAGTTTTGATAAAAGAACAAGTCATGTGTTTATTGAATCAAATGTTTATTGATCCATTGAATTCAATTGATTCAGAAGCTAGTAGCCAATGATTAATTAGGGTTTGCTATGGTGACAGGCGACGTGTGAAGAAAGACGAAGCTCTAGCAGGCCTTCAATGGCTTCACTGGCCAGCCACCTACTGGGCTGGTCACTAGTCCACTCCAACCCCACAGCCCATAATACCTAACAAAAACCCTAACCCTACCCAAAACTACGCAAAAATTCTTCAACCTATAGCATTAAATTCGCCCATGCAACTACTACCCCACGTAATCCTAAAACCTATCGAATATCTTCATGGTGAACCAATATGACATTGGAAGAAGCAGGAGGTGCGCCAATCCATTGCACAACAAGGATTATACTTATCAGTATTGGGTAAATTTTCATATGGTAAGCATGTTATTCATGATTTACGTAAGAACACCCCTATAACGTGAGTTGAAAGGGTACTTGCTCAATTGGCTTAATAGACGACAATAGTGTTCTTATTAAGGTCTCATTAATGGAGGATTATATCCATTTATTATCAAAACCCGCTTATTACTTGAAAATACAAGGGAGATATGGAAGATGAGATGTAAAAAGTGGAACCCTTGGTGGAAACCTGATGAAGAAACTCCAGTTTCTATTGCTTGGATCTCTTTTCAAGACTTGCCGCCTAACTTCTTTGGAAAATATTTTGTGTTTTTCTTGGAAAGTGTTGTAGGAAAGCCATTGCATGTTGACTTAGCCACACAAAATGGAACACAACCTAGTTGTGCCAAGGTGAAGGTGGAGGTAAATTTGTTATCAAACTTCCTTCAAAGAATCAAGATTGTGGAAGAGGGGGAGCAAACGGGATCTGAAGAATCTAAGTTGATCAAAATTAGATATGATTATTTGCCTAAGTACTGCAAGAAGTGCAAGAAGAAAGGCCACAAGAAAAGTGAGTTTTGGGTAGCTAATTCAGAACTCATGCAGGTGGAAGAGGCAGTGATGAATGAAAATAATGGAAAGGAACTGACTGGAACTGCAACAACAGCTAGTACTAAGGTATTGACTAGTGGAAAGGTGATAGGGAAACCTATAAATACTACTCCAAGGCAAGAATGGATGCAAAGAAGGGAAAATGAAGAGACAAAAGAGGTCATATTACAGAAGAGGCAACTGGGAAACAAGTGGTTAATATCGAAGGCAAAGGCAAGGATCAAGTGGTTGCAACAATGAACGCATTCGATATACTAGCTGGAGCGGAGGAAAATAACAATGCTATGGTGGTATTTGAGCCACATGATCAAACTCTAGGGGCAAAAGAGGCTTCAACAACTGGGAATGAAACTACAAAGTCTACAAATCCAAGTGGTTCTGGGACTCAAATTGCGGCAAAAGAGGCAAAATCTAATCCTATTATTACTGGGATTGGGGAGAATAATAATAAGGAGAGAACTGTTGGATGGGTTGCTAGAATATTTGGAACGAATAATAAAATAACTAATGCAACAAGCAATAGAGGTACATCATGAGGTGAGGAAGTTGAAGTAATGAAGGCAAGTAAAACTACAGGTAAGAAGGCTCACAACATTGATCATACATAGCAGGTTGGCACAGGAGATGCACATGCTACAGTAACCCCTAAGATACAGGGAACTGGGGCTGAAGATATTGATCAAACCATAATGAGTAACATAGCAGAATAAACTGGAGTAGGTTCAGGAGCATTAGTAGAAGATACAATTAATGAGGGTGTAGATGAAGAAGCTACGGTGAATGAGATAGTTAATGGAACAGTAAACCCTAGCAACACTGCCAAGGGTTTCACTTCAGCTGCAGCTCATGCGATGAATGGTAAGGGTTTGGAACAAGTTAGCAAGTCTCCTACAATGGTCTTGGCTGATACAGTAAGGTTAAAAACCAAAACAATTGATAGCAACCCTACAAAGTCCAATGAAACAGTAATTCCAGTGACTTCTGCTACAGTAAATCCTAATTTGGGCTCAGTATATGCATTACAATTTAAGATGATACAAGAGGCGTTGGGCGTAATAGGTAATCAGAACCAGGGGTTGAAGGAAACCACTAGGGTATCACGAGAGCATGCCATTATTCCTAAGGTCTCAGATGCAACTGAGGCATTGCCAGTGGCATGTGCTTTAGAAACTAGGCAGTCAATGCAGATTCAAACTGATGTCCCACTGAATTCACCTAACCAAATACTACATGACATTATCACTCACAATGTGGAACCTGTAGATTCTCAAAATGTAGTGGTAGAACAAGATGAATTCAGGAAGAAGGAGAAGATGAATATAATGCAAGAAATTTCAAGTGAAATTGCTAGAGAGGCATAATTATCTCCAAGAGTGGCCAGAAGAAGTGGTAAGAAGGTCAAAAATCAGGGTCATGCAAAAAAAGTACCTCAACCTACAAGAATTATGCCCAAAATGGCAGTATTAGTTAATAAATGATGATCAAGGCCTTGATATGGAACATAATTTCAATTAAAACTCAACATGCCTTTCAAAGAGTGATATATGCAAATGGAACATGGATTCATTATGCTTTCTTGGGAACTTTTCAAAATTCAGGACATATTCAAAGATACAGAAGAAGACTTAATATGGCTGCTGCTATGTCTAAAGTAATGGGAAGATCTGGTTGTTTTTTGATGATACTGTAGTGTGGGAATTAATGATGGGAATTGAACAGCAGGTGACTGTCATATTATATCATCAGGGGATTGGATAACACATCATGTGTACATTTGTATATGCTAAATGTTCTTCAATTGAGAAGCTGGAATTGTGGGATAATCTGTGTTACCTTGCAAGTGATATAGAGTTACCTAGGGTTGTTGGTGGTGATTTTATTGTTGTGCTACATAAAGATGAGAAGATAGAGGGAATTCCAGTTCAACCGCAAGATTATGAAGACTTTGCATTTTGTGTGAATTCATGTGGGCTGTTTGATTTAGGCTACAACGGAAGTCCATTCACCTGGTGGAATGGTAGATCAAATACAGAGTGTATCTTTGAGATATTGGATAGAGTTTTAATGAACTTACCATTCCAGACTCTATTCCCTACCATTGAGGTTGAACATCTCATTAGAACTAGTTCAGACCAGGCTCCTCTATACAAGAGTTGTGGTGAACAAGCTACTAACTTCATCAAGCCTTTAAGGTTCCTAAACTTCTGGACCAAGCATGAGACATTTAAGAAGGTGGTCATGCAGAACTGGATAGCTGATTTTATAGGTGATCCATATCTTATGTTCAACCAAAAACTAAAGAGGGTGAATATTGATCTATCTAAATAGAGAAAACATACATATGGAGACATATTCAAACAACTTGCTATTAGGAAAGACATTGTGAAGGTGAAAGAGCTGTATTTTGAAGAAAAACCTACAACTAAGAATAGAATAGTGCTACAAAAAGCACAAGTTGAACTGAAGAGATACCTAAGCATTGAGGAGCAATACTGGAAACAGAAGACGTGGATGACATGGTTTAATGAACGGGATAGGAATACAAGCTTATTTCACAATCTTGTTAATTGTAAGAGACATGAGTTGCAATTGAAAAGGATACAAAAAGAGAATGGAGATTGGGTGAAAAGTCAAGATAATATAGCTACTGCAGCTATGGAATTCTACCAAAGCCAATTCACTAAAGATACCGATCCTAATGAGTTCAATTTACTCGACAATGTTCCTGGTATGGTGACTATGGAGAAGAATCTGGAATTATGTAGATACCCTGCACTGGAAGAAGTCAAGTCTGCTATTTTTTGAACTTAGTGGGGAGAGTTCTGGTGGTCCACATGGATTCACTGGTATTTTCTATCAAGCATGTTGGGACATCATTGACATGGATATTCTAACATGGTATTGCATCTCTTTGGGAGAGAATCATTGCTAAATCTATTACACATACCAATCATGTTTCACTTCCAAACAAGCCAATAATTCAGATTTTCTCTCATTTGAGGCCCATAAGTTTGAGCAATTTCATCACCAAGATGATGTCTAGAGTCCCACATGATAGAGTGGAGAAACTCTTGCCTTCTTTGATATCCTCCAGTTAGTCAAGCTTTGTGAAGGGAAGAAGCATATTTGAGAACATACTCCTCACTCACGAGATTGTTACTAAAATTTGGTTAAGGGGGATGCCTACCAATGTAGTGATTAAATTAGACATGGCTAAAGCATATGATAGGGTGTCTTGGAAGTACTTACTTCATGTGTTAAGAAAGATGTGGTTTATTGAAAATTTTATCATCATGATATGGAACTTATTGTCCAATAACTGGTATTTAATCTTGGTGAATGGCCAATCTTCAATATTCTTTCAGTCTACAAGAGGGGTGAAGCAAGGAGATCAATTATCTCCTGCTTTATTTATACTGTCAACAAAAGTATTGTCTAGATCCTTAAACAAACTATTTGATGACAGATCTTTTAGGGGGTTTGGAATTCCAAAGTGGACTGACTCTTTGAATCATCTTGCATATGCTAATGATATAATTAACTTTGCTTCAGCTTATCCAGATTCATTGAAGAAGATCATGGTAGTGTTGTGCGATTATGAGAAGATATCGAGACAGCTTATTAATAAGGCTAAGAGCTCCTATGACAAGCACTCTAATGCGGCACCTTCTTTGGTTCAAACAATTGGTAGTATCACAGTCTTTATTAAGGGTGTGTTCCCTTTCATCAACCTAGGATGCCCAATATTTTATACTAGGATAAGGAAAGACTACTATGATGACCTTATAAAGAAGATAAAGGAAAGCTGCACTATGTAAAGGAAAGTTGTTGTCTTATGGAGGTAAGGCTACACTTATCAGCAGTGTGCTTTAAAGCATGCCAGTGCACCTACTTTCAGTATTAGATTCTCCCAAGAACACTTTGGAACACTTGCATAATTTATTTGCAAGATTCTTCTGGAGCAATAAGGAAGAAGGGAGGAGTAGATATTTGGCCTCATGGCAGAACCTTTGTCTCCTAAGGAGGATTAGGCTTCAGATACTTATTTGATGTATCTAGGGCACTGTTTGCCAAGCTACGGTGGAGATTTAGGACAACAGAGTCCTTGTGGTCAAATTTTATGTGGAACAAATGTTGCAAGAAGGAGATACCAACCGTGGTACAGTTTAGGCAAGGTTCTCATGTTTGGAGGCAAATGTTAAATGTTAGGAAAGAGGTGGAACATGAGATTTGGTGAAGATGAAGTGTGGTACTACAAACATTTGGCATGAAAATTGGACATGATTAGGAGCTTTATATCATGTAGTGCCACATGATTTTCACATTAGTGAGAACTTAAAGGAAGTGGCAGACTTGAGGCAAATATATGACTGTAATGTGCAGATGATTGAACACTCTTTCCCATAAGATATCGCAGAACATATTATACAACATGTGCAGTTTGAGGACAGTGGAGGATACTGCGAAAAGCCTTGGTGGAAACCTATAGCCTCAAGCAAATTCACAGTCACTAGTGCATGGCAACTAGTGATACATAGGGCAATCCTAATCAGGAATTCAAGAATATGTGGATTAAAGGGCTGCCCTTCAAAATTTCCTTCTTCCTTTGGAGGTTATGGAGATTTAAATTGGCTACTGATGATATGTGAAGAAGGTGGGTATATGTATATATATGTCTAGGTGTTGATGTTGTCAATCTCCACAAGAGGAGTCATTTGATCATTTGTTCTTAATTGGACATACTGCTACCAAAGTGTGGAGGACATTCATGAATGTTGCAGGCCTTAGTTTCCCGCTAATACAGATGCAACAAGTTATTAGGACATGGTGGAATACTACATGCTTCCCAAAACTCAAGCCATTATTCCAAGCCTTGCCAGCTAATGTAACATGAGAGTTGTGGAAGATGAGAAATACAAATAGAAATGGTGGATCAATATCGGTTAATAGAGTTATTCATGAGATCAACACTTCCATATAATTCTTAGCAAAATTAAGATACAAGTGGATTATTGGTATCCCTTATCTTTGTCCAGACATGATCACATTTTTTGAGGGATACAAGCCAGTTTTAGTGACAAGAAGGGTGACTTGGAAGTTGCCTCATAGTGGATGGTATAAGTGCAATAGTGATGAAGCTTCGAGGGGAAATCCGAGACCTATATAGAATTCTGTGTGAGGAATGATGTAGGTAACCTAGTGTATGCAAGAGAAAAACTTCTGGAGGACACAACAAATATTGTTGCTGAGGCTAGGGCCATTGAAGAAGGCTTAGCTTACTGTGTGGCTCACGACCTACACCCTCTCATATTGGAAACGGATTCTTTGGGGATGAATAAGATTATTGAAGGGGAATGGGATCCACCATGGTGTATTATAGCCAATGTTAGGAGGATATAGGATATGAAGGAGCACCTCAATGTGCTATTCCATCATGTTATGGGAGAAGACAACATAGTGGCATATTTTTTAACTAACCTTGTGTTTTCTTTTGCTGGTACAATTGATTTTCACTCTTTCTATAAACTTCCAAGTGAAGGAAGGAGACTATTTAACATTGACAAGGCTCAATTACCTAACCTTAGGGTTAGGATAGAAAAAGGAAAAGAACCAGACTGATGTTATTGATACTATAACACTGCCTGCCTTGTCTATCTTCACTAGACTTTGTATGGTGGGGAGTTGCTTTCGAGTGTATTTACATGGTTACGTGCTCAATCTAGTGGTGGCTCTTCAATGTACAAAGCAATTACAGTAGGTAGGAGACCTTCTTCTATTGCATATGTGAGTACACAAAGTCACATACTGATACTTCTGTGTCTTCACACATGCAGTCATGCAAGAGGCATTAAAGATAGCTGGATTATATTACTATGTATTGGTACACGTATTTGCTAATTTATAACATGCTGGAGGTGAGGTTCGTGACTGCACATTCCCAGATTGAATAGAGGTTAGTTCGAGTTCACACGATCTCATTAGCAAAGGCTACATACTACACATATATGGGTAGACTTTTGGATGGCTTCTAAGGAGTGGTGTAGTCGCTGGAGTTTCACATTTGCCTTGTCCTTTGGAACGCAAAACCTGGCACCTGGTGAGAGATTTATAGGTGCTACTGTGGGGTGTTTGCACTTGGCTTGTGAAGTTACATACACCATATTCCTATTGAAGTATCTTATGTAATAGCTAGTTTAATCTGCATACTTATTCCTTATAGGAGGTTAGATCAATTGGTAGTAGTTGTGTATACGGTCAAAATCGGGCATACCTGATTTTGTAGGCATGGGAGCTACCTCGAGGGTAAGCTCGTAATAGACCAGGCTCGAGCTCGAAGGTAGAATATTGAGCTTGGAGATCGAAGTGTTCGCTGAAGATCGAGGCCAGCAACAATCGAGACCGAGCATGACTGACTTCGAGTAAGGAATAACAATGGAACAACGAGATATTAGCAACCGGTCGAAGATCACGACGGAAATCCCCGAATAGATCAACTCAAGTGATTATTGATGCCAATCGGGGGATTTATTTCCGTTATTAGAATTGTACCTTATTTAAAATTCCTCTATTATATAAGGAGGCATCCCATTCATTTGTAAGGATCATCATTCACTGATAAGCAATACATACATACGCTGCTCTCTATTTCGCTCACTATTCATCATTGTTCATCACTGTTTTCTAAACTGTTCTTATTATCCAACCTCGAGACCATCTCGAATCGAGGTCGAAGCACTGCTAGAATATCGGTTTGATTTATTTTACTGTTCAATTTATCTATTTAACTCATTGTTTATCAATTGGTATTGGATTAAATCACATATCCTTAAAACTACAATACAAGTTTAATTGTTACTCGATTTTTAGGGTAATCAGTTGCGCGCCCACCGTGGGGAAAATGATAATAGTGATTGTTTAGTACTGATTCTGATAAAACACACTTATTTACGCTTTTTCTTGTCAAGATTTTTTACTTTCAGGTTAAAGCATGTCAAACTCACAAAATGCATCCACAAAAAGTGATAATGGCCTCAGATTGCATGGGGAAAACAAAAATGTGGTTTCTCCAGGAGTCGAGGTGCCACAGAACAATCTCAGGGGAGTACCAGCTTCTAATCCAGTCGATGTTAGTTCGCACGGTGCCCTAAATACAGACCTAGGCGCAGATCTTGATGGGATTATACGCAGAGAAGGCCGATCTTGTGGCCAAGGAACAAAGGGCAGAGGAGATGAAGGAGTCACTCTCCAAGTGATATTCGAGATGATTCAGGCTCAACAAGCCGCTATTGCTCAGTTACAAAATCAACATAGAGCTTCGAATAGGGTCGAGCCAAAAATTACTCGCCGTATCGAGCTAGTACCAGAAAGGTTGAATGGTAATGAATCAGGGACCGATCCTGCGGTAATGAAAATGCTCGAGGAGCTCACCAATATAATTGAATTAGGGGAGAAGAAAATCGAGCGAGCGACAAAAAAATGGAGGTTTACAACTCTCGAGTTGATCAAATACCAGGGGCACCGCCGATCTTGAAAAGGATGGATTCGAAGAAGTTTGTACAAAAGCCGTTTCCTTCAAGTGCGGCTCCGAAGCCTATTCCTAAGATGTTTGGTATTCCAGACATACCCAAATTTAATGAAACCACCGATCCCAACGAGCACGCTACTTCCTATACATGTGCCATCAAGGGTAATGATTTGGAAGATGACGAAATCGAATCTACGTTGTTGAAAAAGATCTGAGAGACCTTGTCGAAGGGAGCAATGATTTGGTATCACAACCTGCCACCGAATTCCATCGACTCATTTGCCATGTTAGCAGATTCCTTCCTAAAGGCGCACGTCGGGGCCATGACAAAGGGATAATGAAATGCTGAGGGATTTTGTGTCCCGATTTCAAATGGAAAGTATGGAACTTCCACTGGTCACAGATGATTGGGCCGTTCAAACTTTCACCCAAGGGTTGAATGAACAGAGTTCGATAGCATCATGTCAGTTGAAATAAAATTTGATCGAGTATCTAGTTGTAACTTGGGAAGATATGCATAATCGATATCAATAGAAGATCAGGGTCAAAGACAACCAACTAGGAGCCCCTTCCGGTTCAGTACATCCAAACAGGTCGATGGGTAAAAATCAGAGGGACGTCGAGAGGGAGCCAAGGTCGAACAAAGACCGATATCAACCATATATCATAGATCAAAGGAATAATAGTCCAGGACGTAGTTTCGCCCTGAATGATTGAAGAAGTGATTGAGGACAGAGTTCTCTAGGACTTATGAGGAAAAGTGGTTTTGAAAAGTATGTCAATCCCACAGAGGTACCTCGGTTATCAGAATATAATTTTAGCATCGATGCATCAGGCATTGTATCGGCAATTAGAAGGATCAAAGACACTAGGTTACCTAGACCCATACAGACCGATCCTTCCCAAATAAATACAAATTTGATGTGCAAGTATCATTGCACACATGGTTATAGGACCGAGGATTGCTTCCCATTAAGAGAGGAGGTAGCCCGTCTATTCAATGAGGGCCACCTTCGAGAGTCCCTCAGTGATCGAGCCAAGAATTATTTCAGGGAAAGGGACGCCAATAGGAAGAATGAATAGGAAGAACCCCAACATGTCATTCATATGATCTTCAGTGGGTTCGACGTTCCATAGGGACCTATATTCAAACGTACTAAGGTATCAATCACTAGGAAGAAACGAACCCAAGATTATGTGTCCGAAGGCACCTTATCATTCAATGACGAAGAATCAGAAGGCATTTCTCATCCCCGCAACGTCGCTCTGGTAATTTATATCTTATTAAATAAAGTTCAAGTTAAGCGTGTTTTAGTGGATCTAGGTAGCTCGGCAAACATCAGCCGATCAAGGGTCGTGGAACAACTCGACATATAGGATCAAATCGTACCTGCAGCTCGAGTCTTAAACGGTTTCAATATGGCCACTGAAGCAACTAAGGGGAAGATTATCATATCGGTGAACGTGGATGGAACCATTCAAGATACCAAGTTCCACGTAATCTAGGCGATATAAGGTACAATGCCCTGCTCAGAAGGCCTTGGATCCACAACATGATGGAAGTGCCCTCGACCCTTCACCAGATGATGAAATTCCCAATGCCAACGGTGTAAAAATAGTGTACGGGAACAACATGCTGCAAAGGAAATATTTGTGGTCGATGAGGTAACGCCGATATCGACATTGTCAACCTCGGAAAAGTTGAGCATCAAAGGTAAGAGAGAGCCAAATAGCAATCACGACCATAATATAGATCGAGTCGGGGAAGCAGGAGATAGAAGAAGAAGAGGAGGATTTTCTGACCCCTCGAACTTTAGTTGTTCCCGAAGATTCTGATGCCACCAAATCAATGTCGAAGAGCTGGAACATGTTATACTGATCGAGTACCTGCCCGGGCCAAAGATATACTTGGGAACGAGATTAACCCCCGAACTCAGTAAAAAGATTATTTAATTTCTTATTGATAATATAGATTCTTTTGGTTTGTCCCATTTAGACATGACAGGGATCCCATCGGAGATAACAATGCATCGACTAAACCTGGACCCTAAGTTCAAACCGATAAAGCAAAAGAGGAGGCCCCAGTCCGAGGTGAAGCATGCGTTCATAAAGGACGAGGTAACCAAATTTCTCAACATAGGGTCCATTCGGGAGGTGAAATATCCCGAATGGTTAGGCAATGCAGTCGTAGTCCCTAACAAAGGGAACAAACTTAGAATGTGTGTAGACTTTAAAGACTTAAACAGAGCATGTATCAAAGATTCTTTTCCACTGCCTAAAATCGATCGCATGATCGACGCAACGGCCGTCCATGAGATCCTTACTTTTCTCGATTCCTACTCTGGGTACAATGAAATTCAGATGAACCCGGAAGACCAAGAAAGGACTTCGTTTATCACCAAGTACGGAACATACTATTACAATGTAGTGCCCTTCGGGATAAAAAATGCGGGAGCTACTTACCAACTCCTAGTAAATAAAATGTTCGAAGAACAAATAGGTAAGTCAAATGGAAGTCTATATTGACGACATGCTAGTTAAGTCCCTACGCGCAGAGGACATTTAACTCATTTGCAGGAAACGTTTGAGATTCTGAGGAAATATAACATGAAGCTCAACCCCGAGAAATGTGATTTCGGGGTCGGTGCGGGTAAGTTCCTCGGCTTCATGTGTCGAATCGGGGGATCGAGATCAAACCCGATAAAATCAAGGCCATCGAAGATATCACCATCATGGACAGTGTAAAAGTCGTACAAAGGCTAACAACACAGATAGCTGGCTTAGGCCTATTCATCTCGAGGTCATCGGATCGAAGCCACCGATTTTTCTCTATTCAAAAAGAAGAATGATTTCGCCTGGACCCCGGAATGCCAACAGGCATTAGGGGAATTGAAGCGATACCTGTCGAGCCCTCCACTTCTTCACACTCTGAAGGCAGATGAGAAACTTTACTTGTACTTGGCAGTATCAGAAATTGCGGTAAGTGGTATCCTAGTTCGAGAAGAGCAAGGTACACAATTCCCTGTTTATTATATAAGTCGAACTTTAGGAGAAGAAGAAACTAGATATCCACACTTAGAGAAATTGGCGCTTGCACTGATAAGCGCTTCTAGAAAGTTAAAACCATATTTTCAATGACACCCCATATGCGTACTAACTATATACGCACTTCGTAACATTTTGCACAAGCCCGAACTGTCGGGTCGATTGGCCAAATGGGCCATCGAACTTAGTGGCTACGATATCGAATATCCACCCAGAACAATCATAAAGTCTCAAATTTTAGCGGACTTCATGGACGATTTCACACCAATCCTTGTACCCGAAGTCGAAAAGGAACTCTTGTTATCGGGTACATCATCGAGGGTATAGACCCTTTTCACAGACGACGCTTAGAATGTGAAGGGGTCAGGGCTAGGTATCGTTTTGAAGCCGCCCACAAGTAACATTATTAGGCAATCTATCAAAATTTCTAGGTTGACTAAGAATGAGGCCGAGTACAGGTCTCAAACTAGCTAAAAGCTTGGTAGCAGAAATCATTGAAGCGAAGTGTGACTCTTTACTGGTGGTGAACCAAGTAAACAAAACCTTCGAAATTCGAGAGGATGCAATGCAAAGATATTTGGACAATTTGCAAGTGACTTTGCAAAATTTCAAAGAATGGACTTTAAAACATATGCCTCGAGAACAAAACAGTGAGGACGATGCGCTTGAAAATTTAGGGTCATCGGTCGAGGAAGATGACATCAGCTCGGGGACTGTCGTTCTACTCTCAAGATCCGTGATCGAGGGAGGTCATGCCGAGATAAACTCTACAAGATTAACCTGGTATTGCAGGAACAAATATATTGAATACTTGAAAAGCGGAAAGCTCCCATCGGACCCTAAAGAGTCGAGGGCCCTACCAACCAAAGCTGCTCGATCCACATTGGTCGAAGATGGAACATTATACAGAAAGACATTCGATGGACCATTAGCAGTATGTTTAGGACCAGGTGACACCAATTATGTTTTACGAGAGGTCTATGAAGGCACTTGTGGAAACCACTCTGGCGTCGAATCACTAATTCACAAAGTCATTAGAGTAGGATATTACTGAGATGGCATGGAAAAAGACTCTAAGGAGTTTGTTCGAAAATGCGAAAAATGTCAAAGAATTGCACCGATGATCCACCAGCCCAGAGAACAACTTCACTCGGTCCTATCCCCATGGCCATTCATGAAATGGGGGATGGACATCGTCAGCCCTCTACCATCGGCCCCAGGTAAAGATAAGTTCATTTTATTTATGACTGACTATTTCTCTAAATGGGTTGAAGCATAGGTGTTCGAGAAAGTGAGAGAGAAAGAGGTCGTAGACTTCATTTGGGATCATATCGTATGTCGATTTGGGATACCTGCCGAAATAGTGTGTGACAATGGGAAACAATTTATCGGCAGCAGGGTGACTAAATTGCTCGAAGACCATAAAATAAAAAGGATATTGTCAACACCATATCATCCTAGTGGGAACGGACAGGCCGAATCGACAAACAAGACTATCATCCAAAACCTAAAGAAAAGGTTGAACGAAGCTAAAAGGAAATAGAGAGAAATTCTACCCGAAGTCCTTTGGGCCTACCGAAAAACATCAAAGTCCAGTACGGGGGCAACACCGTTCTCCTTAGTATATGGATCCGAAGCCTTGATCCCGATCGAAGTCGGGGAACCTAGTGCTAGGTTTCTCTACACAACGGAAGAATAAAATCACGAGGCTATGAATACTAACCTCGAACTACTGGATGAAAGACGAGAAGCCTCCCTCGTCCGAGTGGTCGCGCAAAAAAAATGCCTCAAAAGGTATTATAATCGGAGAACCAACCTTCGCCACTTCAGAATCGGGGACTTGGTCCTGAGAAAAGTGACCATCAACACTCGAGATCCTAATGAACGGAAGCTCGGCTCGAATTGGAAGGACCATACCAAGTCCTCGACATAGTCGGAAAGGGTCTTATAAACTAAGAACTATAGACGGCGAACCACTGCCAAACAATTGGAACATACCACTTTTCAAACGATATTATTGCTAAGGTATAACTTTCTCCCTTCTTTCATTTATATATTCGACACTAACTTATTGCATGAGTTTGACCAAAGACATCAAGACCTCAGGTTTTAAAGTATGCGTTGCACTCTTTTTCCCTTAGATCGTTTTTTATCCCAAATGAGTTTTTCTGGCAAGGTTTTTAACGAGGCAATAATTATGTGCTACCCGAGGACCATTCAACAGTATCAAAGGCTTCTTTTCAATCAACCTCGAATACTAGGGGGAATCACCCTCGGATGCTATATTTTTGAGAAACATATTTCGTGTCAAAGTGCCTCGATAGGGAAACTTTGTAATGGGCCAAACAGTCGAATGAACCGTGTCCATATAGATTATCGAGCCCGATGGAATAACATGTACGCATGTATAAATTATTCAAAGAAGCATTCTTTCTTTATCAAACATCTTGTGTCTCGAAGAAGATTCTCTACTATACAAACCTCATTGTATTGGCAAAAAATATACTCGCCATGTGGGTCTATTAAAAGGCAGCACATGCAGCAAAGCTTGGAGAAAAGTAAATAATGACATATAAGATGATATGTGAAACACCTCCGGGACCGAACATACTCATACCGTGCCTGATAGCCTCGGAACTGGTCATCATAAATAGATTGGAACAGGTGCGGGAGAATATCTCATAATTACAAATGAGGAAGGAATCAATTAATCCTGGATTATATGAGATTTATCATCATTAATCCATTAGTTACAAATCAATTATGTAACGTGCAATAAATGCAATAAATGATTGTAACGGTCAGAACAAGACAATCAATTGCAAGATTGACTCAACATGCACAAGATTGACTCAGCAAGCACGAGATTGACTCAGTAGGCACGAGATTGACTCAACAAGTACGGGAGTAACTCACCAGCCACGGGATTGACTCATCAGTTATGGAATTAACTCATCAGTTACGAAATTCCAGCATTTACATAGCTGTTACAAGTCTTAAAAAAGTAATGGATGGGTTGAGTAAATGCTCATAATAGACCCATTATTCAAGGAGAATGGTTACTTAGATTTATCCCTATAAATAGACATATTTTTATCACAATCAACGGATCTAACTTTCTTCTCTATAATTCTGTACATTGTAATTCATATCATCTTGCTCCCAAGCTAGCCATAGTTTGGTCCTTCAAGCTCCGTTCGGCTCAATATCCTGTCAAGGATTATTCAATAAGAATTATTTCTTCTTTGCTTTATTTCTATTATATTGCCTTTCATTGAATTTATTTTGCACTTCTCTATCACTTTGTGTCACACCTTCTTTTTCACCTACCCCCGAATTAATGAAGGGGTAATAAGGGAGTTTTTTCACTTTAAGTGACATTATTCGGATTTGGGATTTATTTATTTATTTTAGAGTCGCCATCTGGATTTTTTACGATGCTCCGGCACAACGTGTTATTTAAAAATCCCAAACCGAGGAAATTTTGACTCAGTTTTAATTTGTCTGTGACCAGAAATCCGAGTAAGGAATTCTGTTAACCCGGGAGAAGGTGTTAAGCATTCCCGAGTTCCGTGGTTTTAGCACGGTCTCTTAACTATTAATATCTGGCCTAATTATCTGATTATTTATATGTTTTAAACCTATTGTGCTTTTTAGCCTTTTTCATTTTTGGGCCGCTTTTATGGATTTATCTTGAAACAAGTCACGATGGCGTGCACTTGTTTGTTTTTGGACACATTATAACTGCGCCACATGAAATGCACCAGCAATTACAACATGTGATTTTTATTAAAATTTGAAGTTGAAGACAGGGACATGAGTTGTCGCACCCGAGTGTAGATTACGTAGTCAAGACTATGGTCATTACAGTTTTAAAGTGCCTATTTGAGGTGATGTTTTATTATTCTTCAGGTTTTTCTATTTGAAATAACATTTTTAGTTTTAAAATCAATTAGGACGTTTATGGATTTATCTTGGACAAGTTACGATGGCGTACACTTGTTGTTTTTTAACACAAGGCAATCACGTCACATGAGATGCACCCGTGGTTGCTATATGCGTTTTATTAGTTGTTTGGAGTGAGGGTCAGGGGCATGAGTTGCCACTCCCGAGTGTAGGTTAAGGTAATTTGAGGTAATACTCGATTTTTGTCAAGCTTCAAAGTAAGGGTGTTCATTCTACCTAAGGATTACCTAAAATGATGTTCAATAGCCTAAAGATAACATGTTTTGGGCTATCGCCTCGTTTAAGCCCCAAATTGTATCACTTTAGGCCATCCTAATTAATTCATTTGGACATGATTTGGAAAATAGTCAAGAACAAACATACTAACACATCTCACGTCTATATGGTAAGACATAAGGCAAATTTTGAATTGTGAATATAAGGTTACATATACAAGATTTATTTACCGTTTGATCTACTCTAAACAAGAGTATTTATACACAGTTTATGGATCTAACATGGAAATTTGTCTTAAATTTTGTGACAGAACAAGCCTTAAAAAAACTGAATTAAGCTATGGTTGCTTTTATTTAGAGCGGACAAATTAAGAAAAGATCCGGATTTCAGATTCTACCTTTTGATAATTGATTTGAAAACCCATTTGTGTTCAGTAGTGAGAAATTTACAGCGGATTTCGTGAATGAAAACACTTCTCATGCTAATTGACAACAGAAGAGAAAAAGGACTGGTTATAGATTGTTTAACACAATTAATGGGTCTAACATTCCAGGCCCCATAACCTGAAATTCAAACACTACCAGGCTCAATTGGGCCATGTTTACGAGTCTGGCCCAGCTCTGGTGACCTTGGCATGTCTGGACCATAACTACTATAGTAATAAACGTTTCTGAATTAAGAAAAATACAACTGATCATAAATTTATATAGTTCAGTCCATATTTACAACTGAAAAAATGCGAAATGTACATAGAAGACTGTAGATATGCTATTACTATCACATTACTCCTGAATCATAGTAATACTGATTTACGAATAGGAAAAATAAAGAAGGAAAAAACAAAACTAGTTGCTGCTCCTGTGCAAGCCAGCAAACATGTCGTTCGAAGACTTAAACCTGCATTTTAATTATAAGTCCAAAGTTTGAGTACTTGGACAGTATTAACGACAGACCTTTGGGCATTTTTAAAGATGAATCTAGTCACAAAAGGGAGTTAGATTCAACCTTAATGATGCCATAGGAGAACAAAATATGTTCATGCCTTCTAATGGACTGAATCTAACCATAGAAAATGTTAGATTCAAACCCAATGATTTTACTTTGTTTAGACTCTTTAACAGTCATCTTTATATCATGCAACAGATTTCAGCAAGCATTTATTCAAATAATTTGACTACTATGGGCATTTTGAGGAGTGAATCCGACTAATTTGTTACTTCAGATTCACTTTCCTAAAGCTCCATCTCATTACACACTTATATCCTTTGAAGGATAATTTTCAGCAAAGCTAAACTACTGTTATGCACTATTAATGGGGTGAATTTGACTATTAGAAAGTTAGATTCATCTACTCTAGTGCTAATTCAACATAATTCCAAACCATATAGAGGCTTGTTCGTTTAGGCATTTAAGAGGATGAATCTGACCAATCAAAGGTTCAGATTCCTCACTCTAATGCCCTTCTTACATCTTTTATACCCTTTAATAAAGGGTAAACTTCAGCCAACCATACTAATGTTTGTGCACTGCTAAGGGGGTGAATTTGACTATTAAGAAGTCATATTCATCTACCCTAATGCCAATATCCTAGACAATCTAGAGACTTGATTATTGAATCTCTTTATTGACCTAAGAGACTCAATCGAAAGCATATTTCTGCATTCTTATAGATGGAATCTGACCATAGAGAAGGTCGGATTCAACACCTTAATGCAACTTGTTTCCTAATATAGGACCATGAGTACTTATCACATATAACCTTAAGCAAACAATCATGCACCAACAGGAGAAATACTAACACCAAGACATTACCTATCACACTCACAGAATCATTATCATGCGAATAAACATCTACACAGTCACATTTAACAAAACAGGAACAATAACTTCATTCATCAAGAACAGCCAGTTTTACACAGTGAGCAGAAAATGAGGATTCTAGTCCAAAAATTTCATTAAGAAGAGATGAACTGATCCATACCTTTAAAGAAAAAAACAGCAAAGAGACTTGACCAAATAAATGTCAAGTAAGAACAATAACAACAAGAAGGAAGAGAAATCAGCAACAACAAGCAGAAACCCCAAAGAAAACCAAACAGTCCAGCAAGAATACACCCAGAAATCTTGAGTATGAATGTTTGAAGGAAAACTTTCAGAAAACCCCAAAATTCAGAAAAGAGAAGATAGCAACTGAACTGGGTCATCTACTTATGAACTTGTTTTCCAAAAGGAAATTAGATTTTTTCTAATAGTACTCTTCTTTTCAAAACCTTTTAAGTGGAGACAGTATTTCTGAAAATGGGAAGGATTCTATATCCCAGCAGCTCAAAAGTGTAAAAAAATGTCACCCCTTCCCACCAGTCCCAAAAAAAAAATTTCTTCACCTCTAAAAAGATGGTCTACTTATAGGATATTTGGGAATGGGATATTCTTTGAATATTCCCTATCCAATACTGAAAAAATAGTACCAAAATAGTACATAGGGCGGCTGTCACCCTTATCTTTGGGACAACTGCCCCCTATTCTAGAACTATCCTACCCATTAAAATGACTCTTTTACCACTTAAAAATCTGATTTCCTAATATATATTTCCTCATGTACCCTTTTGAAGCCCCAATATTTACCATTAGGTAACCAGGGTTACTTACTTGGGTTACCATTTAACTATGGTTAACTGACACTAGTTATGCCATTTAGGTGACCACTAGTTGTTCTTAACTACGGTTAAGTTAATTAATTAAAGGCTAGTTGATTAAATGCCTAGATTTGGCTTTCATACTACTTACTATGTTTAAGTCATTTAATCAACAGTTTAATTAAAGTTAATGGAGGTTAGTCAACTCAGTGCTCTTAAATTAGGTTAAATGAATCTGTTTTAATCCATTAACCTCAAACTAATTGTTTTAAACAGATTTTATTTTTTTTAGTTAATTACTTAAGAAGCTACCTAAGTTAATTTCTATATTGAAGAAGTTGTAATCATTTAAATGTGAGACTACGTGAATCAATTATTCTGAAGCTTAGTCAACTATATATTAACTCTGGTTTAAGTTGTTAAATAATCTAGGCCAATTAGTTTGATCCTTTAGGACTAGGTTAAGTGGCTCATTTCAGTTCAATTAGACTTAACTAATTATCTATCAATTTAGGAAATCTAGGAATTTAGTCACCTTTATAGGTTCAAATATCAACCTAATTACTCAAATAGGCTATTAGGAAACTAATCACTGTAGTTGCCTAGCATTAAACTAGAGATTAACTTTCAAATGACCCCAACCTCGGAGTAATTTAACCTATTAGGATCAAAGTCTTATTAATGAAACAGTAGATTAGGGAAAACTTACTATCAAGAACACTAGACAATCTATATGCATATCAAACTAAACTAATTGACCAAATGAATTAATAGCCAAAAAAACTCATAAGAAAACAACTTATCAGTCATGATATTCAAAGGGAATCTGACCAAGAACAAATATAAGACTGTCATGGAAACATTTGAGTCTTAAATCTAAACCACATTATTCGGCTACCTAATCAAGCACATAGAAAGAATCAATTAATTAAATGGATCAAGGAAAAATAAATGAGCATACATATGAAACAGTGACAAAACCCTAGGTTAGTTACTAACGAATTAAACATGAAATACATTCAGGATTTTGGATTAATCAAGAGAGAAAAAAAAGCACGTAAACAAACATGAGACATCTGAGACAGAAAAAAGGAGAAAAAGAAGAAGCTAATATAAACATGGATGTAATAATACAACAAAGATCAGGCGTTTTCATGTAATAATCAGGAAAGAAACAGATAGCAAGGAAAAATGGGATACTCGTTTGAGGGGTTTAGACGAACTACGGTGACTTGCCGGAGTTAGGCTGGACTACGACGACTTCCAAAAGTGACCTTTACTCACATGAATCGACGGCTCTTGTCAAGAGCCATCGACTCATGTGAGCTTGAGTCACAGAGCCGCTTGGATTTGCCTTAGCACAAATTAGGGTTTTGACAGCTTCTTAGATCTGAAAAACTCACGATTGAACGGTGATTTAGGGAAACCGGCGGTGGGATGGGATTAAGGAGGTTGCGGGGATTGTATGGTAAAATTTTAGGGTAGATTGGGTGAGGCTCCGGTGGCCGGAANTAGGGGTGTGGAGTTCGGAACCGTTGGATCGAAGTGATCCAACGGCTGGGGTTTGATGGGGCAAAACGATGTCGCTTGGTTGTTATGGGGGACAGGCCGGGTAAGGGGTTTGGGCTGGAGTGTATTGTGTATAGAGAAGGGGTTTGGGTCTGGGTAGTTTTGGCCGAGGTCCGATTTTAATCCCCTTTAATTAACTAAACCAATTAAATTAATTAAATTTAAATCTAATTTAATCCAAGAAATGTAATAATTAATTTAAACCTTTACAGATTAATCAAGAATAACACGACCAATTTTACATTCCTAATTAAATCCGTAATTTATCGAATAAAAGATGATTATTTTAATAATTAATTATTAAAACTACATTACGTCAAGTAAGTATTATTCGTCTATTATTTAGTTAACTATAACTTTATAATTCCTTGATAATAATGATGCGCCTAATTTTCGCAAGTTTAAATAATTTTAAAGGATGAATTATGAATATCCAATGCAAAATAAATTCACAATTAACACTAAAATTCAACAAAAATCTGTGGGATTAATTTATTTTATCGAATTTTGTAAGAGTATATGGTGGGTAAAAAATCACATGCTCACATCTGCCCCTCTTTGCTTGGAAACATGAAGAGTTTTCGGGCAAAGACAAAGTGAGCAGCAATAAACGACTTTTACTTATTCATATGTTCCATTGTGAAGCGTTTTTGAAAAGTTTGACCGAACCCTGCTTCAAGGTTGCCTACATATCCTTGGCTATAAAGGAATTAGGTCAGTGTAGTTCTGGAAGTTTTGGTAGCTGGGACTACCGAGTAACTGTGGTTTCACTGCGGTTGCTGCTGTTACTGCTTGCTGATCTCCTTATTACACCCAAGTACAAAACGAAGGAATAACTAAAACCTATTAGCTGCTAAATTACAAGATTCCTATCTAGGATTTGTTCTTGATTCTTGATCTTTGGTTGACTCTGACCTGGATCCTGGTGCTTGTTAATCGCAGATGCTAGTTTTGTCTTATCGTTCCTCGGATCAAAGCGGGATATACTGGACGGATGACTTCAATATCGTCCTGAATAGTCCACATCTTCCCCATTTGTGCGCTTTTGGATTCAATCTTCTCTTTCTTTCTTTTGTTTTGTTATTTTGGATCGGAACTTCTTCTTTTGGTCGTCTCGAGTTCCAACGTTCCAGAAACGTACTCTGCAAAAATCAAGACAAGCGAACAAAATTTTCTACCCCAGTTTTCACTAGGAAAATTTTGTGAGTTATTGTAATAAAATCTATGCTACTTTATTATTGAAAGTAATAAAAGGCCGGGACCTGTGTACTTGGAGTGAATGCCGACTAGGGGGTGGATACCCTATGCTTAAAAGGTGAAATCAACTAGGGATTGGAGACCCTATGTTGGAAAAGATCGACAGGCTATGCTGTCGTCAAGAAAAGATCACCAGGTTATGATGGTGTCCGGGTAAGGATCAACAGGTTATGTTGTTGTCACAAAAGAAATCACTAGGTTACGCCAATGTCCGGAGATGATCAACAAGTTATGTTGTTGTCAGAAATAGAGATTACTGGGTTACGCCAGTGTCTGGAGATGATCAACAGGTTATGTTGTTGTCAGAAATAGAGATTACTGGGTTATGCTAGTGTCTGGAGATGATCAACGGGTTATGCTGTTGTCAGAAAGATCACCAGGTTATGCCGGTGTCTGGAAAGGTCAATAGGTTATGTTGTTGCCCAGGGAAAAGGGAGTGATCAACAGGTTATGCTGTTGTCAGAAAGATCACCAGGTTATGCCGGTGTCTGGAAAGGTCAACAGGTTATGTTGTTGCCTGGGGAAGAGGGAGTGATCAACAGGTTATGTTGTTGTCAGAAAGATCACCAGATTATGCCGGTGTCTGGAGAGGTCAACAGGTTATGCTGTTGCCTAAGGAAGAGGGAGTGATCAACAGGTTATGCTGTTGTCAGAAAAATCACCAGGTTATGCCGGTGTCTGGAAAGGTCAATAGGTTATGTTGTTGCCTGGGGAAAAAGGGAGTGATCAACAGGTTATGGTGCTATTAGAAAGATCACCAGGTTATGCCGGTGTCTGGAAAGGTCAACAAGTTATGATGTTGCCTGGGGAAAAAGGGAGTGATCAACAGGTTATGCTGTTGTCAGAAATATCACCAGGTTATGCATGTGTCTGGAAAGGTCAACAGGTTATGCTGTTGCCTGGGGAAGAGGGAGTGATCAACAGGTTATGCTGTTGTCAGAAATATCACCAGGTTATGCATGTGTCTGGAAAGGTCAACAGGTTATGCTGTTGCCTGGGGAAGAGGGAGTGATCAACAGGTTATGCTGTTGCCAGAAAGATCACCAGGTTATGACGGTGCCTGGAGAGGTCAACAGGTTATGCTGTTGCCTGGGGAAGAGGGAGTGATCAACAGGTTATGGTGTTGTCAGAAAGATCACCAGGTTATGCCGGTGTCTGGAAAGGTCAACAGGTTATGTTGTTGCCTGGGGAAAAAGGGAGTGATCAACAAGTTATGCTACTGTCAGAAAGATCACCAGGTTATGCCGGTGTCTGGAAAGGTCAACAAGTTATACTGTTGCCTGGGGAAAAAGGGAGTGATCAACAGGTTATGTTGTTGCCCCGGAAAAGAGATCACTGGGGTTATGCCAGTGTCTGTTTGGGTATGGGACCCTACGTTGGCATCAACTGGGGACTGGGATATCCTTGGTTGGAAAATGTTTGGCTAGGGGTTGAGGGTCCTATGCTACTTTAGGGTTGCATCATATTTAACTTCATTTCATCTCTTTTTTATAGATATGCGGGAAAAGATTTTGGAGGAAACTTCCTTTTCAATGGAGTTAATGTTGTAGAGCTCTTTCTAACCCTTTCGCAATTTCTTTTGGTTGCACCTGCTTGCTGCACGGTTGCTTTCGAGTTGCACCTGTTTCAGATTTTCGAACAAAGAACAATTCGTTAATTTGAAACGGTGGTTGGTTTTGCGGCCTTGATTTTCAACTGCTTGATCTCAGTTCTTTTGATGAAGATCTCAACCACTTGCTTGCTGAGGATTGGGTTTCATCTCTAATCCCGGGGACCTTGGCTTTCTAGATTTTACCATGGTGACCGGTCACGTGGACCCAACATTTTATTTTGCCTTTCTAGGCCTTTCACTTGCTTTCTCTTTTTGATTTCCAGAGTATCGGGGGAAGTTTTGGCCTCTCCAATTCTGCTGACGGTTAGTCGTGTGGGACTTAACCTTTCCAACTTTATTTCGCCTTTATTGGCCTTTTATTTCTGACTTTCTTCCCACTGTAACTTTAGGTCATTTGGAATATTTGGCTTTTCAAACCTTGCCAAGATGGTTAGCCACGTGGGACTCAACCTTTCAACTTCATCCGCCTTTATAGGCCCTTCAATTTTGATTTTCTCCTTTCAAGGTTTTGAGTTTGAAACATCGGCCTCTACGGCCAGTCGAGATCGACTCGATGCCCCTGACAAGGCTTGGTGCCCTTTGTATGTTGGCTCGCGTCAAATGAGAACCCTGTAAATCAGTTTTGCCATCCTTTCTTTGTCTTATTTCAGGAATAGAGTTAGACCGAAAGCGATTGAGAAAAATAAACGACAGAATGGATAATGAGTTAAAATGAAAGGTATCCCTTTCGGGGGAAGGAAGGAAGGACTTATCTGGAGTGCATGCGGACTTCAATGAACATGACATGCTTTTTGGATTGGATTCCTGATCCGTGTAAACCGTCCGACTCTCAGAATTTCATCACGATCATTATCTCGAGATTGATAAACCTTGCCCCGGACTGTGTCTATGTCAGTGACCTATTATCCTTTTCAATCAGTGGCGCCCTTTGCGGGTTTTCACCAACTAACCTCTCTCATTTCTCTTCTTACCATCGCCTTGTAGTGCTCTTTGCGAGTTTTCACTAACAAGACTCTCTCATTTTCAATTTCTCCACTCACCGTCGCCTTACAGTGCCCGTGTGGGTTTTCACCGATAAGACTCTCTCATTTTAATTTCTCTCACTACTTGTATCTGCTCCGAACAACTGTATCTTCCAATTTTGGACATCTATGCCGATTGATCGGAAGTACTTGAACAGGCTTTTTGGTGAAAAGAATTTGGATTGAGCTACAACTTTGGAACCTGTCATGCTCAAACGTCGCCGATCATAGCATTTTCCCCAGCTTAAATTCTTGGGGAAATGTGAAATATTTATTTTGGTGTAACTGAACCCCAGGGAGAGGCTGCCTACGTATCCTTTCGGAATCAAGTCGAACGTAGTTCAGGGGACTTTTTTTTTTTTTTTTTTTTTTTCCTCTTTTTTTTTGTTTTGTTTTCTCTTTCTTTTGCTTTCCTTGTTCTCCTTTTTTTTTTGCATTTCATCATCATTTTTTTTTGCTTCTTTCTTTTCATTTTTTCAATTTTGTTTTTCCAATGACATTTTTAGGTTACAAAGAGGGTAATCAAAGAAGAGTAACCGGCTCAAAGGGTTTGCAAAAGGGGTACTAGTGTTTGGGTAGAACGAATGAAAGCCTTCGTCATCCCAATCGGAGAACATTTAATACTACATAGAGGATCAAACACAATACCGTTTGATTGCACCTGTTTGGGCAGTTTTTTCAGGGACATTTTCTTGATGTACTCCAAATACAAACGTACTCCTTTGGCAGTACTCTTGTAATAATGTATGGACCTTTCAAATCTGAACCCATTTTCCTTTGGCGATTTCGATTCATTATTTTATTTCCTTGACCTAACTTTATTTGCATTCTGATTCTTGATTCATTATTTCGAAGTCTGACAGCATTTCAGGATCTTTTGACTGCACCTGGTTGACAATTGTTTCAGGGACATTTTCATCGATGTACCCCTAGTAGAAATGCACTCTTTCGGCAGCACTCTTATAGTAACGTATGGATATTTCCGATCTGAACCAATTTTCCTTTGGTTATTCCGATTCATTATTTTATTTCCTTGATCTAACTTCATTTGCATTCTGATTCTTGATTCATTATTCGAAGCGTGATAGCGTTTAGGATCTGTGTATGAAGTACGCAATCATGTCATGTTATTGAAATTTGCATTTAAACAGAACTGAAAATAGAGTAAGAAAAAAGACAAGATTAAGAAAAGAGACATTCTTGGAAAATGAAATATTAATTCCATTTGATTTTTTTTTGAAGTTTAAAGATAGAAGGGTTTACATCGAAAAGTAAGACAATAAAGTAAAACATTCGGATCACACCCTGAGATAATCCAGATGTAGAAAGGATAGCAAGACTGGCTACCGAGACTCGCATCTGATGGGGGAAACTTTTAGGCTTGGAGATCATTTTTTGGCTTTTCTTCTATCTCGGCAATGGCTGCAATGGCCTTCAGTTCCAGATTAAATTCTTCATCTTCACAAATCATTTCGACTACTGGCCCAGTGTGAGCATGGGGTTATTCATCATATTGGGGTCTTCTTCATCCCCAAACACTATTTCCTGGACCTTGCCGAGATATTCCACTGCTTTTTTAAGAGTCCAACAATCTTCAGTGTCATGTCCCACTGCTCCAGAGTGGTATTCAATCTAGCATCAGCTCGATGCGAGGGGGACTCGAGGTTCGGCTGGTTAGGGGTCAGTGGCTGTAACAGACCTGTCCTGACCAACTTTTGGAACAAACTGGCGTATGATTCACCAATATGGGTGAACTGATTCTTTCTGAAAGGCTCTCTTGGGCTAGGATTATATTGAGGAACATTTGGTTGGGGATTATATGGATCTTCTAAGGATGGGCATCTCTGTGAAATGGAGCTCGGTTTTGGGTATAATTTTGTGGTCGTGTGTAAGGTTGTGTGTTCATCACCGCATAGGGAGGCGGTGTCATGTCATATGCAGCATCATCTTGATAGGGGTAATAGTGTTCTGAAATTTTAGGAAGCATATATGATTGGTTGAATGACTTATGGGTCCCTTTCGAGCTCGAAACCATCATGGCTCCTTCTTCTCTCCCTTTTCTGTTCATCAAACCCCATGACCCATTCTGAACGGCCTGTGATGCAGCCTTAAAAGCAGTTTGACTCAAGATTCGGCCTGTTTTCAAACCATTTTCGACCATCTCCCCAATTTTGATAGCCTCGGCAAACGGTCTACCCATAGCAGACATCAGGTTTTGGAAGTAGTCCGCCTCTTGGGCTTGTAGGAAGACCGTAACCATTTCTGCTTCGTCTATTGGAGGCTTTACCCTATCACCTTGCTCACGCCATTTGACAGCATATTCGCAAAAGCTTTTCCGTGATTTTCTTTTTTAGACAAAGAATTCCTGTCGGGAACGATGTCCACATTATACTGGAATTGGCGCACAAAGTCTCGGGCCAAATCGTCCCACACATGCCAATGGATAATTTCTTTATCCATATACCATTCATCATCAATTCCGGTGAGACTTTCTCCGAAGTAGGCCATTAGCAACTCCTCTTTTCCACCAGCACCCCTCAGCTGGTTACAATATTGTTTCAAGTGAGCCATCGGGTCTCTGTGCCCGTCATATTTTTCGGACTTGGGGGTTTTGAATCCGAGAGGCAGATGGACGTGCGGGAACATGCACAAATATGCATAGGAGACACTTTTCTGCCTGCTCAGCCCCTGTATATTTTTTAGGCTCTGTTCAATACTCTTCATTTTTCGAGTTATTACTTCGTTCTCGAAGCTTTTCTTATCTTGTCCCAAAGTGAACTCGGGCTGAGTTTGTTGGGGATATAAATTGGGAGTAGAATGAGCGGTATCCTGATGGACGGATGGTGTTTGGAATGTGAATGCTGGCGGCTCGAAACTTGGCCCGGAGATAGTTGGTGGGGCCGTGGAGGAGATTGGTGGTGTGGTGAAAATGTTGGAAGACACACCAGAAAACAAGGCCTGGGGGCGAACCTCAGAAGGCCTTCCGGCAAAGTGAGTCGACACAGTTGTATATCCAAATGGCGTGGTTGGGTAGCTTATGGGGATGTTGTACGTCCCTCCTGCCCTGGGGATTATTTCTGGGAAACCCGGGATGGTACTGGGTGGTTCCCTACCATTGGACCATGCGTCCCACATTTCTAGCATGCGGCAACGCAGAGTCCTGTTCTCTTCAGTTGTTGCGGACTCAGATGTTGGGATGACTGGATTTAGGTCTTCCATGGTGGAGTTGATGATTGGTAGGTGACTTTCAGATGTCATTTCTATGCTCCTCTTTGATCTAGTGAAGTAAGGATGGGAAGCCAGGTTACCNGTGGAGTTGACGATTGGCAGGTGACTTTCAGAAGTCATTTCTATGCTTCCCTTTGATCTAGTGAAGTAAGGATGGGAAGCCAGGTTACCGCAAAACCAACCACCTTAAAATACCTTACGGATTGAACCATCAAAACGTTAGTTTAAAACATTTATCACATAGGCAAATCGCACGTACGGGGTATGCAATGCACCTGATGCCTTTCTATATGTCTTTGCCACAGTTGTGTATTTCATCCCGACTTTATCTCTTCGTTTGTTTTTCTTTCTATTATTATTTTTTCCTTTCCTTTGTTATTGCGTCTGCTATTTATTTCCTCGCTCGGTTTCCTTTCTTATGGTTATGATCGAATCCTATGTGGATTGCCTACGTATCACGGCGCCGCGTGAATCAGATCATCACGTAGTTCATGCTAGCAAAACCCAAAGAGATGCATATATCATTTTCTGAAGGCTTCATTCCAAAAATTTCCATTCATTAAATAAACACTTTTGATTACAGAAAATTAATNGGTAAAGGTCGTCCATTATCTTGTGGACGAAGATCATAACTGCTGAGAAGAAAGTGGTCCGAGTCATATCTTCGCATTCCTGACATCTGGTGACGATGTAGTCAGCTATCTCTTGGACCCTTCACCTGATAATACCCTTCTCTTGAAGCAGGCGCCCAATTTGTTGGGATCTCGCTTCTAAAGTTTGGACATCCTTGTGACTATGTTCTTGCCATTGTTGCAACTCTTTTTCTAAACGAGCCATCATGGCATAGCACTGTTCCCTCTCTTTTTTAAACCTTTTTGCCTGTTTGGCCATCTCATTCTCGACGACGGCCAATTTTTCTTTCAAGCCCACAACTTCCTGGTCATATTTCCTTTTTAGTCTCTGAACAAATTCTGTTCTTTCTTCTGCACGTCTCGTCAATCTTACCCGAACTTCGACCAGTTCTTCTTCAGCTTTGTCTAACTCATTCCCATAGCTACATTCTTTATGCCTTAGGATGTTGATAAGCCTTTCATCGGTCTTGCTTCTCTCTGAGTTCTCAACGGCTGTTTTCAGTTCCTGTATCTGGGCCCGAGGACTTCATTTTCTTGGGCTAATCTATTTTTCTCCCCTTCGATCGAGGCAGTATGTAGAATGTTTTCGAACTTGATTTCCCTGACCTGGGCCTCCAATTTTCTTATGGTGGCTCGGTAGCTGTTCTCTTTTTCTAACCAAGCCCTTGAGTTTGCTCGGCGAATTGTTGTACATGGGGTCTCTTTGCAGATCGTTCTTGCTCTTGATGCTCCCTGCCTCTTACACCGTACCAAGAGGTGTAGGCGGGTTCCACTTCCCCTTTGGATAAGTCTCTCACTCGAGTTTGAGGTTCTAAAAACCTGCACTCGTTCCAAATTTGATGGACCCTTCCTTCAGGAAACGCAGCTCTTGGGCATAACTCGATGGCTTGTTGGCTTAAATCCTCATCATGGGGAACACCCTGTTGCCTCCCCAACTGGCGTAAGACCCGGTGCGGGGCATATGGCTGAATGCTTCGCAGGCCCATTAACAGGAGATAGCAAACCTCAGCAGACATATTGATAACCTCGTTGAGAGGGAGCCACCCGAACGTCCACTCGATTTGGTTGGCAGTCAATGAGCTCAAGTATGAGTGCCAGGCTTCCGTGCCTTCAGGGAATTGGTGGCCTTTTATCCGAGTACCATGTTCCTCGATGCAGTTCAAACCGGTTAAATCGTAGTTCATGTAGCCCGGGCGGTGGCATAGATGTTCGATCAGCTAGATTTGTAGGAGCAGGTTGCACCCACTCAAAGAATTTTCCCCCAGATTGGAAAACTGTCAGAGCACGGTAAATCTCGGCTAAGACCATCGGTATCAGTGTGCCATTGGACTTTTTCATCATGAAGTCTACTATTCCCACAAGTCCGATGTCTATGCATCTGTCACTTCTTGGGCAGATCAAGGTGCCCAAGAATGCTACCACAAAAGCTAGCCCCCAGCGGGCTTCCCATTTAGCCTGATCTTTGTGAGTTAGACCAATGTTGTTAGCCTCATAACCTTGGGGATCTCCATAACGTCTGTAAAGAAAGTAGAAAGTGCAGAAGCCTTTGGACAAGTGTGGGTCTTGGACGTCCCGGCTAATGTTCAACAGATCTAAAAACTTGTGGGGAGTCACCGCCCTGGGTGCCACTAGGTACCGACTTCTGATATTGTCATTGAGACCAGCATACCCGCTATTTCCTCTAGCGTGGGTGTCAATTCAAAGTCTGAAAAGTGGAATACATTATGGGCGGGATCCCAGAACAGCACTAGAGCCTCGACGATGTCCAACCTCGGCTTGATCTTTAAGAGGCCAGTAAGTCCCCCCTAAAGCTTTTATAACAGACTTTCTACTGGTTTCCCCCAAGTTTCTCCACCACATATGAAGTCCTAGAGGGATTTCCTCGACCGCTTTGAAGGGTATGTTTTCAACTGTATACATCCTGCACATTCGTTCTTTTTTATTAAGACCACAAATTTTTTTTTCGAAAAGTGTCATTTTGGCAAAGGGTTTTGTAATAAAGAAAAGGGACCACCTTTGCGAATACCGCTTTTTAAGGCTGTGTTCGCGAATTGGGTCGAAAGTTAAAGACAAAACACAGGCAGCCATTTTTGCAAAACGGCCTTCTAGCGCCCCACTTGGGCGATCAGGCTATAATGGCGTCACCTAATTTTATTTAGGGCTATATCCGTTTGATTTTGAAAAAATGGAGTTGGACCCGAAAGGGTTTCCTATGTATCCCACACCCGTGTGAATCAAACAAAGCGTAGTTCGGGAAAATCCTGACTGATTAAAAATGTACACCCACTCATTTTGTTTTATATATATATATTTTTTTTTAGAAATTTTGGCGGAGTTTTGGGGTAAATACGAGGATTTCAAAACAGGGTGAATTCTCTATTCTACCTCACTCTTGGTTTTTCTATTCATTTTTTGGTTTAGCCGGTCAATACACAAGCTGAGACAAATATATGCATACATAGCAAGTAAGATGCATCAGGGTAGTCTTTCATTTCGAGTACACCTGTCCTAGACGGACCCAACCCCTGTGTTGAGTCCCCTAAGTCAAATGCACATGATGAAAATAAGCGGTCCTACTAGGGATTCGACATGAGGTTTTGTTATTCTAGGTTTAAACCTGGGGTTTTGTTCTAGACCAGGCTTACCCGAGCGGACAGCTCGAGCCGAGGTCGGGGCAGCGTACCGGGAATACAGAAGCTTCACCGGCTTTGCAACTTATCCGTACCTCGTTCTAAAATTTGGATATGACTCTAACAGAAAAGAAGTCACACGAAGTGCACACTTCCCAGATGATTTAGAAGACTCAGAGAGAAGAGGGTGTCAGCACAATTTATATACAGTTCAGATAATATCAAAGTGGTAAAAAGCGACATTTAGCACGTTAGGTTCAAACATGTAAAATCAGATAATAAAGCCAAATGTAACAGTTATTCTAATCTCCAATTCTGGTCTACGAAACCAGAGATTCTGGGTTCGATCCCCAGCGGAGTCGCCAGAGCTGTCACACCTCCTTTTTCACCTACCCCCGAATTAATGAAGGGGTAATAAGGGAGTTTTTCCACTTTAAGTGACATTATTCGGATTTGGGATTTATTTATTTATTTCAGAGTCGCCACCCGGATTNGTCGCTTAACTATTAATATTTGGCCTAATTATCTGATTATTTATATGTTTTAAACCTATTATGCTTTTTATTCTTTTTTTCATTTTTGGGCCGCTTTTATGGATTTATCTTGAAACAAGTCACGATGGCGTGCACTTGTTTGTTTTTGGACACATTATAACTGCGCCACATGAAATGCACCCGAAATTACAACATGTGATTTTTATTAAAATTTAAAGTTGAAGACAGGGACATGAGTTGTCGCACCCGAGTGTAGATTACGTAGTCAAGACTATGGTCATGACAATTTTAAAGTTCCTATTTGAGGCGATGTTTGATTATTCTTCAGGTTTTTCTATTTGAAATAACATTTTTAGTTTTAAAATCAATTACGACGTTTATGGATTTATCTTGGACAAGTTACGATGGCGTACGCTTGTTGTTTTTGAACACATGGCAATCACATCACATGAGATGCACCCGTGGTTGCTATATGCATTTTATTAGTTGTTTGGAGTGAGGGTCGCGGGCATGAGTTGCCACTCCCGAGTGTAGGTTAAGGTAATTTGAGGTAATACTCGATTTTTGTCAAGTTTCAAAGTAAGGGTGTTCATTCTACCTAAGGATTACCTAAAATGATGTTCAATAGCCTAAAGATAACATGTTTTGGGCTATCGCCTCGTTTAAGCCCCAAATTGTATCACTTTAGGTCATCCTAATTAATTCATTTGGACATGATTCGAAAAATAGTCAAGAACAAACATACTAACACATCCACGTCTATATGGTAAGAAATAAGCCAAATTTTGAATTGTGAATATAAGGTTACATATACAAGATTTCTTTACCGTTTGATCTACTCTAAACAAGAGTATTTATACACAGTTTATGGATCTAACATGGAAATTTGTCTTAAATTTTGTGACAGAACAAGCCTTAAAAAATCTGAATTAAGCTATGGTTGCTTTTATTTAGAGCGGACAGTTTAAGAAAAGATCCGGATTTCAGATTCTACCTTTTGATAATTGATTTGAAAACCCATTTGTGTTCGGTAGTGAGAAATTTACAGCGGATTTCATGAATGAAAACACTTCTCATGCTAATTGACAACAGAAGAGAAAAAGGACTGGTTACAGATTGTTTAACACAATTAATGGGTCTAACATTCCAGTCCCCATAGCCTGAAATTCAGACACTACAAGGCTCAATTGGTCCATGTTTACGAGTCTGCCCAGCTCGGGTGACCTTGGCATGTCTGGACCATAACTACTATAGAAATAAACGTTTCTGAATTAAGAAAAATATAACTAATCATAAATTTATATAGTTCAGTCCATATTTACATCTGAAAAAAAGGCGAAATGTACATAGAAGACTGTAGATATGCTATTACTATTACATTACTCCTGAATCATAGTAATACTGATTTACTAATAGGAAAAATAAAGAAGGGAAAAACAAAACTAGTTGCTGCTCCTGTACAAGCCAACAAACATGTCCTTCGAAGACTTAAACCTGCATTTTAATTATAAGTCCAAAGTTTGAGTACTTGGACAGTATTAACGACAGACCTTTGGGCATTTTGTGAGATGAATCTAGTCACAAAAGGGAGTTAGATTCAACCTTAATGATTCCATAGTAGAACAAAATATGTTCATGCCTTCTAATAGACTGAATCTAACCATAGAAAATGTTAGATTCAAACCCAGTGATATTACTTTGTTTAGACTCTTTAACAGTCATCTTTATATCATCCAACAGATTTCAGCAAGCATTTATTCAAATACTTTGACTACTATGGGCATTTTGAGGAGTGAATCCGACTATTTTGTTACTTCAGATTCACTTTCCTAAAGCTCCATCTCATTACACACTTATATCCTTTGAAGGATAATTTTCAGCAAAGCTAAAATACTGTTATGCACTATTAATGGGGTGAATTTGACTATTAGAAAGTCAGATTCATCTACCCTAGTGCTAATTCAACATAATTCCAAACCATATAGAGGCTTGCTCGTTTAGGCATTTAAGAGGATGAATCTGACCAATTAAAGGTTCAGATTCCTCACTATAATGCCCTTCTTAACTACATATTTTATACCCTTTAAAAAAGGGTAAACTTCAGCCAACCATACTAATGTTTGTGCACTGCTAAGGGGGTGAATTTGACTATTAAGAAGTCATATTCATCTACCCTAATGCCAATATCCTAGACAATCTAGAGACTTGCTTATTGAATCTCTTTATTGACCATCGAGAATCAATCGAAAGCATATTTCTGCATTCTTATTGATGGAATTTGACCACGAGTACTTATCATATATAATCTTAAGCAAACAATCATGCACCAACAAGAGAAATACTAACACCAAGACATTACCTATCACACTCACAGAATCATTATCATGTGAATAAACATCTATACAGTCATATTTAACAAAACAGGAACAGTAACTTCATTCATCAAGAACAACCAGTTTTACACAGTGAGCAGAAAATGAGGATTCTAGTCCAAAATTTTCATTAAGAAGAGATGAACTGATACATACCGTTAAAGAGAAAAACAACAAAGAGACTTGACCAAATAAAGGTCAAGTAAGAACAATAACAACAAGAAGGAAGAGAAATCAGCAACAACAAGCAGAAACCCCAAAGAAAACCAAACAGTCCAGCAAGAACACACCCAGAAATCTTGAGTATGAATGTTTGAAGGAAAACTTCCAGAAAACCCCAAAATTCATAAAAGAGAAGATAGCAACTGAACTAGGANTTCACCTCTAAAAAGAGGGTCTACTTATAGGATATTTGGGAATGGGATATTATTTAAATATTCTCTATCCAATACTGAAAAAATAGTACCAAAATAGTACATAGGGCAGCTGTCACCCTTATCTTTGGGACAGCTGCCCCTTATTCTAGAACTATCCTACCCATTAAAATGACTCTTTTACCACTTAAAAATCTGATTTCCTAATATATATTTCCTCATGTACCCCTTTGAAGCCCCTATATTTACCACTAGGTAACCAGGGTTAGTTACTTGGGTTACCATTTAACTTTGTTTAACTGACACTAGTTATGCCCTTTAGGTGACAACTAGTTGTTCTTAACTAAGGTTGAGTTAATTAATTAAACGTTAGTTGATTAAATGACTAGAGTTGGATTTAATACTACTTACTATGTTTAAGTCATTTAATCAACAGTTTAATTAAACTTAATGGAGGTTAGTCAACTCAGTTCTCTTAACTTAGGTTAAATGAATCTGTTTTAGTCCATTAACCTCAAACTAATTATTTTAAATAGATTTTATTTTTTTTAGTTAATTACTTAAGAAGCTACCTAAGTTAATTTCTAGATTGAAGAAGTTGGAATCATTTAAATGTGAGACTAAGTGAATCAATTATTCTGAAGCTTAGTTAACTATATTAACTCTGGTTTAAGTTGTTAAATAATCTAGGCCAATTAGTTTGATCCTTTAGGACTAGGTTAAGTGGCTCATTTCAGTTCAGTTAGACTTAACTAATTAACTATCAATTTAGGAAATCTAGAAATTTAGTCACCTTTATAGGTTCAAATATCAGCCTAATTACTCAAATAGGCTATTAGGCGACTAATCACTGTATTAGCCTAACATTAAACTAGAGATTAACTTTCAAATGACCCAAACCTCGGAGTAATTTAACCTATTAGGATCAAAGTTTTATTAATGAAACAGTAGATTAGGGAAAAATTACTATCAAGAGCACTAGACAATCTATATGCATATCAAACCGAACTAATTGACCAAATGAATTAATAGCCAAACAAACTCATAAGAAAACAGCTTATCAGTCATGATATTCAAAGGGAATCTGACCAAGAACAAATATATGACTGTCATGGACACATTTGAATCTTAAATCTAAATCACACTATTCGGCTACCTAATCAAGCACATAGAAAGAATCAATTAATTAAATGGATCAAGGAAAAAGAAATGAGCATACATATGAAACAGTGACAAAACCCTAGGTTAGTTACTAACGAATTAAACATGAAATACATTTAGGATTTTGGATTAATCAAGAGAGAAAAAAAAGCACGTAAACAAACAAGAGACATCTGAGACAGAACAAAAGGAGAAAAAGAAGAAGCTAATATAAACAGGAATGTAATAATACAACAAAGATCAGGCATTTTCATGTAATAATCAGGAAAGAAACAGATAGCAAGGAAAAAAGGGATACTCGTTTGAGGGGTTTAGACGAACTACGGTGACTTGCCGGAGTTAGGCCGGACTACGACGACTTCCAAAATTGACCTTTACTCACATGAATCGACGGCTCTTGTCAAGAGCCATCGACTCATGTGAGTTTGAGTCACAGAGCCGCTTGGATTTGCCTTAGCACAAATTAGGGTTTTGACAGCTTCTTAGATCTAAAAAAACTCACGATTGAACGGTGATTTAGGGAAACCGATGGTGGGATGATTAAGGAGGTCGCGGGGATTATTTGGTAAAATTTTGGGGTCGATTAGGTGAGGCTCCAATTACCGGAAGGCGGTGGGATCCTGGGGTGGCTAGGGTTTGTTAGAGGGGAAAGAGAGAGAGACGAAGGGGAAAGGGGGGTTAGACTTTTGCAGATGAGGGTAGGGGGGGTTTAGGAACATTTATATAGGTTTAGGGGTGTGGAGTTCGGAATCGTTGGATCGAAGTGATCCAACGGATGGGGTTTGATGGGGCAAAACGGTGTCGCTTGGTTGTTACGAGGGACAGGACGGGTAAGAGATTTGGGCTGGAGTGTATTATGTATAGAGAAGGGGTTTGGGCCTGGGTAGTTTTGGCCCAGATCCGATTTTAATCTCCTTTAATTAACTAAACCAATTAAATTAATTAAATTCAAATTTAATTTAATCCAAAAAATGTAGTAATTAATTTAAACCTTATTTATTTACAGATTAATCAAGAATAACACGACCAATTCTATATTCCTAATTAAATCCGTGATTTATCGAATAAAAGATGATTAGTTTTTTAATAATTAATTATTAAAACTACATTACATCAAGTAAGCATCATTCGTCTATTATTTAGTTAATTATAACTTTATAATTCCTTGATAATAATGATGCGCCTAATTTTCGCAAGTTTAAATAATTTTAAAGGATGAATTATGAATATGAAATGCAAAGTAAATTCACAATTAACACTAAAATTCAACAAAAATCTGTGAAAATTAATTTATTTTATCGAATTTTGTAGGAGTATATGGTGTGTAAAAAATCACATGCTCACACTTTGCATTAACAAAAATTATATTTTTCGGATTGAATCGGTTTCTTGTGGCCCGTCACATAAAATTATTGCTATGACCTTGAAAACTATTTTTTGGGTTAAACATTTTGGTTCCGTTACCGGGAACTCAAGCAAATTTGCTATTCAACCAAAGATACTAAAAAATTTTGTTGATATTTGCTTGCTTTCAGTTTAAACCTTCATCATGACCGAAATTTGTCAATCAACACAAATGAGGACAACCAAGCTTGAGATGGATTTACCATGATAAAGGAAAAGGCAATAATAGCCATGATACAAATATATAATCAACAAGCAGAGAAAAATGGAGAATGTACATCGGCATATTGGTACCACAACTATTAGTACCGAAACTTATTAAAGAATCTATGCAAAACAGTACCGAGACATGAAGTTCAGGTACATCAGGTAATTTTAATTTGCACAATTTAGTTCTAACTTGACATAAACAGATCAAGGAACAAGACGAGCGGATATAACACCTCCGGGAATTTCCGACTATCCCACGAGATGATATGCAGCACCGAGCTTTAAAATGGAGAAAGGCACAGATGTTCAAATGAAAGTCAAAAATAGGTCCGAGAAAAGAGATACGGGATTTTCTTCACGGGCTGAAAAAGATACGAACCTTCTCGAACAGGTAAGGAATCACCTTGCAAAATTGAAAATTTCCACAGGAGAAGAATGAAGGTTAGGAAAAGCAGGGGTAAAACACCCACGAGATTGTTTACAACGATACCGCACCTGAAAACTGGAAAAGAAAAGATAGGTGCGGGATGGATAATTGAAGACTACGAGGAAGAAAGTTCATTAATAGCCATGGACAATTACACAAATAATTTTGGATACAATCATCAAACCGAAAGAATCAAAAGTCACGAGGTCAAATGTTGAAGAACTAGAAACTATCATTGGCTTCCCAAATAGGAAGGTTTATGCTGGTCGAGACTCGCCACCGAGTTTAAAGGCAAGTTGATTAAACTTTTATGTGTTAATGCAAATTGCTTTGCTTTCCACCATTGTAACCTTAACAGCTATACCACCGGAGATAATGGTTTATATGCTCAATATTGACCCGCGGTATAATTCGGTCAAGCAAAAGAAGAAACCAGAGCCAAATAATAAAAGATAAAGTTATGGAACCTCGAAGGTAAGTTTAGTCCAAAAAGTCGAATCATTCGGATTCGTTGCTAACATCAACCCATCATCACTTTCAAAATTCCAAGAAGAAAGATAATTGCTAGTATATCACATTGTCTCGAATGTCTCGGTAAATACAATCTTAATTCAAGCAGAGAAAGGTACACAATCTCTTATCTATTATAGAATGCTCTTAGACATGGAAATAGCATATCTATATTTCGAGAAGTTGGCATTAATTTCTATTGCCCTAAATCTAAGGCTTTATTATCAATGTCATTCAATTCTCGTAGCCACTATATTTTCATTATATAATATTTTGCTTAAACGAGAACTATCAGGAAGGCTAGATAAATGAGTAGTCAAACTTATGGAATATGATATTATTTATCAGCCACATACGGCCATAAAAACACAAGTCTAGCAGATTTCATGAATAATCTTTGCTTGAGCATATTACCTGAAGCTGAAATCAAAGTACATGTTATTTCTGAAATAATTCTCGGGATCTGGACCTTTTACACAATTAAGTCCACAAGTATTAGAAGTCCTTGATTAAGGACAATGCTTAATCCTTATCAAAAAAGTATTTAGATTTCACAAAAGTTAGTTTATTACTAACAACGAAGATGAGTATATAGCATATGATACAGGCTTGAATTAGTTGGGGACTCAGAGCAAAAGTATTGATTTGACGATTGATCAAATCCAAGAAAACTATGCAGCCCAAGAAAATCAAGTCGGATGTGCTAGTCTCGGATCTACTGCTAATATCACTGACTCTAGAAGCAACTCCGGACTCTTATTGAGAAATATCATTTTCGGATCAAACAATATCAGGATCAAGTCATCCCTTATCTGGGTGGTCCCTGATTTATCATCAATTATAATGAAAATGAGGTAAGCCCGACTAATTTAATTTTGGCATAATAACTTCATTGATTACTTGCAAAATGGGATTTTACCCACAGATAAGCACGCTCTCGACAACTCTGAGTGTGTCTCATCCGGTACTGCCTTATTGAAGGAGAATCATATTTGAGAATATTCAAGGCTCCAAAAGCTAAAATGCCACATGTACCAAACAAACAAAATATATGATGCGAGAAATCTACAAAGAAAGCCGTGAAAATTACTCCGGTAATAAGGCAAGATATCAAATGGTCCTCGACAACATTTTGGAACCTTCGTAGTTCCCTGCCAGAGTAAAAAATAAAGAAAGAGCTTTGGTACCGTCTCTATGATGTAACTGGACCATTTGAAAGTCCATCAACAATGGAACTGGCTATCCTATCCGAGATTATTAAACTGGGGACTGTCCAATTATGATTCTAGTTTTTGAGTTCTCATACCTCAAAACTCAAACACTAGGGATATCACTTATACTTGAAGATTAGTCAATCCGACTTGACATTTTAAGAAGTGATTCAAACAATACATTGCTTTGGGAGATAAATTTCTAAGAGTACTCCAACATTATTTACCGAAATCTCAACTCAGTCAGTTGTATTGCTCATATCAAGCATAAAACACTTCAAACAGTGTTGAATGAGATCTTCAAAAATGCATATACTACTCTTACACAAAAAGGATCAAGAACTCCATGTCGAGTCAAGAATCCCACAATAACAAACTAGACTTTTATGTTCAAGTCAACATAAATGTATGCCACTATGACATCAGAATAAAGTTAACTTTGAATAAATACATGGCTTATATTCGGTCCAGCAACGACCATTCAAGTTAAAAAGCCTTTCTTAATGGCTAATTATATTATGACTCGGATCGATTATCCCAAACATCTCAAATATTATTTCGGACATGTGTCCCTCTCTACTTGGAAGTATGTTCATATACTCTAATTTGGATTCAAAATCCAATCAGATTTAATGTATTTTCAAGACAAATCTACTAAGATCTATATTTATTTGGGATCAGTATTCCCTCAGAATCAATGTCTTACCGAGATCAATACTCCAGGAAATCCTAACAGGATTAATACTTCCACAAACTAAAAGTCTACTCAGATCAATCGATCCTCTTTTATGCCTGAATGAAAAGGAGACGTCCTTTCATAGCGTTTAAATATATAAAAGGGCCTCTTTTATTTAAAAGTTAGACACCCAAGGGTGCAACATTAAGACATCGCACATGTAACGATGCATCCAAATATATATTTCAAGTCTGTAAGACTAAATATGAGCACTCAAATAAATTCATAAAGTGCCATGAAAAGTTAGTACTCAGATAAATTTCCTAAAGTACCAAATGATGATATTAGACTCGAAAGACACGAGAAAGTAATTGAATTCCCGGTCTAGGTCCCAACCCTTCTGATGAAATAAAAAGGGTTAAGTAGTCATCATCCAAAAAGTATAAACCTTCAAGTCCCGTATGTAATTTCCTGAAAAGGAAATTGACCACATAGAAGGAATAATCAAGTGCTCATACTTCAAAGCTCTAACACTTGGGGGACTATAGGAGGCAAAAAAGACTGGGAAATGCAGAACTCAACTCAAGCCTAAGGTCTACCCAACAAATCGAAAGTTAAGAGCGAAGTCAAGAGCCAAAAACGCAAGCCTGATTCGAAAACCTACAAAGAAAACACTCATGGATTTAAACGAATGTTCAGGTTAAAGGCAATGTTTAGTCAAGGGTTGAAATATATACCCTTGTATTTATTAAAAACCGTTGTCAATGAAAACAGTTACGGGTAAGAACCCATACATTTATAAAAACTGTTACAAACAAAAAACAGTTATTCCCTTGTATTAACTCGAAAAAACTGTTAAAAAAGAAAACAGTTATGAAATACAAGCTTGTATCAAACCTGTTAAAATAAAACAATTGCAACATGAGTTTTAGACGATAATCAAACACATGTAAAATGTTGTGAAAGTTCAAACAAAAATTTTCTTCAGAAACATTCTTAAACATGTGAAAAATTCATATCACTCTATTGCATTATTACACCATTATAAAGTAGAGACGTCTTCTTCATCAAGTGTCGATCAAAAAAGGCCATCTTTTATAAACCGTGCCTAATACGAAAAGGTACGAGTAATCTAAAGCATTTTTATAAATGCAAAGACTTAAAGGGTGAAACAAAAACCCAAACATTAAAGTAGGCAGAAAACAAAGCCGAAATTTATATCGAACTTGCCAAACATAAGGCAAACATTTGTCTTCAAACCCAGAAACAAGACAGGGGTAAACCAACCGCTTATTGACGAAAGGAACATGAGCGTTAAAGTTGTCAATGAATCTCTAAGTTCTGCACTCTTTTTTCCTTCGTCCGGTTTTTGTCCCTACTGGGTTTTTCTGGCAAGGTTTTTAATGAGGCGGAGGAAATGGAGAAAAGGATAAAATCTTCCACTTCCCGGTCATATCACAGTGAATAACTGGAAAGTGGGGGGACTATCTGTATTGGCGAAAAATAGACTCGCCATGTGGGTCTATTAAAGGGCAGCACGTGTCAGCAAAGCTTGGAGAAAAGTAAAGAATGACATATAAGATGATATGTGAAACACCCCCGGGACCGAACATACTCATACCGTGCTTGATAGCCTCGGAACTGGTCATCATAAATAGCTCGGAACAGGTGCGGGAGAATATCTCATAATTACAAATGAGGAAGGAATCAATTAATCTCGGATTATATGAGATTTATCATCATTACTCCATCAGTTACAAATCAATTATGTAACGTGCAATAAATGCAATAAATGATTGTAACGGTCAGAACAAGGCAATCAATTGCAAGATTGAATCAACAGGCACGAGATTGACTCAACAGGTACGGGAGTAACTCATGAGCCACGGGATTGACTCATCAGTTATGGAATTAACTCATCAGTTACGAAATTCCAGCATTTACACAGTTGTTACAAGTCTTCCAAAAGTAATGGATGGGTTGAGTAAATGCTCATAATGGATCCATTATTCAAGGAGAATGGTTACTTAGATTTATCCCTATAAATAGACATATTTTTATCACAATCAGGGGATCTAACTTTCTTCTCTATAGTTCTGTACATTGTAATTCATATCATCTTGCTCCAAGCTAGCCATAGTTTGGCCCTTCAAGCTCCGTTCGGCTCAATATCCTGTCAAGGATTATTCAATAAGAATTATTTCTTCTTTGCTTTATTTCTATTATATTGTCTTTCATTGAATTTATTTTGCACTTCTCTATCACTTTGCATTAACAAAAATTATATCTTTCGGATTGAATCCATTGCTTGTGGCCCGTCACATAAAATTATTGCTTTGACCTTGAAAACTATTTTTTGGGTTAAACACTCATACTTATGATTTTGTGAGAAATGGCTCAAGAGCCAAGTGCAAATATACCTCGAACACTCGGGGACTGCCATCGACGATAGGCATATTCGATTTATCTAAACTCAAATCAATAAGAACTCAAAGAGGAACCCCTCGATCTATAGGCCAATTCCACCATTCTCGGGGATACGGCCAAAATAACGCATCTCGGAGACGTTTGAATTCCGCAATAAAAATAGGCCTTCAAATTCTTTGAAAAACCGGTTAAAAAAGACTACCCGAAGGGCTTCGATAAAATCATCCCTCAAAAAATCTTAAGAGGTATCGAATCATCTTAACACACACGTGCTAAGATACAAAATGCAAAGGGGTTTCAATCGACACCGAACCCTCAAAAAACCCAATGGGTAAACAACACATGCTAAGGCATATTTTTGTTTTACTAAGTCTTCTAAGCCGAAAGAGGGAAATAATAGCCATCTTTTAGAGGCCATGTCGGCCCAATCTAAAGAGCCTACATAGCCAATACACTTAGAGTTCATGATTTTGTTCTCACTCAAGCCATACCTAAGGGTTCCGCTATTCCGAGCTCAAATGAAACTGACTTAAATGTAGCTCGAAGATTCATCATTATTTTATATAAAACCTTAAGGGGTTTGATACTATGAGTTTGAAACTTACTCGAACTCAGTTATAAAACCAGTGCAATTATGGCTTCGACCAAGCCATCCGAAATCAAAGTCCTGGACATATTGTTAAGATCGGGGACTCACCCTCACTTAACTAAAAAGCCTAAGGGTTTGTTCTACTCTATTCTAGCTAATGCTTACTCGATTATTAAAGTTGAGGCAACAAAAGTCTTTCACAAGGCAAGAAGGCATTCAAAAGAAATTTTCTTTTATATATTGATGAAGAAGGATATGTACACGAGACCGATCAAGGTCTTAACAAAAGAAAGAAAAATAAACTAAGTCCTAACTATGGCCGGGGTCGACCTCTTCTCCGGGAGCAGCTTCTCCTTCAGGCCCCTCGTCGGATCCACCTCGACTACCTTCTTCATCATCGTCTTCATCGGAGGAGGAGGCAAGCATCTTGGCATCGGCTTCGAGCACCTTGGCTTGGGCTATCTTCTCAGATAGGTCAAAACCTCGAGCATGTATTTCCTCGAGGGTCTCCCTCATGGATTGGCACATTGCCAAGTCATTGCTCCATCGCTCTTGATCAGAAGACTACATTAGCTGTGTTTGAGCAGCCTCATCATCGGCCAGGTACATGGAGATGGACTTGTCTGCCATGACCTTCGTCTTCTCGATCTCCGTTGGCCACAGCAAGCCCGGCTTCAAGCTCCTCGATCCTTTTGGCTTGGGCCGAGTATTTTTCTTTGATGCTCCGAAGTTGAACCTCGGCCGCTGATAGTTTGGCTGAGGTAGTCTCTTTTTCCGCAGCAAGGCAGTCCATATTCTCCTTCCACCGATCACAATCGTCTTTGACCTGATCGACTTCTCCCCGAAGTAGCTCGATCCTTTCAACCTTTTGCTGTAAATGAGATATTAAAGTATTAGCCTCCATATTTGGGTCGAGTCCGTACATTTTCAAAAGGATGGTTACCTGCTTATCTAGCTCGGCCTCATCCTTACAACCCTTTTCCAAATCCGTTTGAAGGTCCTTTAGAGCTTCATCATTTTGGCCGTAAAGAAGCTTCAGAGCGCTCCTCTCCTCCGAGACTTTCTGGAGCTCGATTTCACACTGGCTAAGCTTGTCTAGAGACTTGGCGAAGGCCTATACAAAAAAATGAAAATGCAAGTCATACTTGAAGAAAAAAGAATAAGAAAAGGAATTGCAGGAACTAATGTTTATCCGAGATAGGAGACGTTGAGCCTCTTCAAAGAAAACGGATACGTCACTGAGATCGTAGGCATCATCGACCCCAGTGAAGAAATCCCGAAAGGGATCTCCTACACTAGATACTCTATCTATGTTGGGGGTCTTCATCTCCCCAGTCTCTATTATTGCCTCCTCAGAAAAAGTTGGTAGAGAAGGAAAGTGACCTGTTGTCATGGCCCCGAGCAAGTCGCTCGGGGTGCTCTGATCAACCTTCAGAGTTTCATAACTAGCCCGTCTGGTGTATTTGCGAATGGTCGAGATATGATCTCGGCCTCAAGCGATTCGGGATCCTCAACCGAACTCTTTTTGGAAGCCTCCTCATCACGAAGCTTGATTTCAGCAGCCGCCACCAGCCCAGAAGTTTGGCGACCTCGACAGCCTTCCTGGGTCGGGCCGTTAGTGTCGAGGTGCTTTCCTCCTCTTTTTCTTCTACTTCGTTTCTTAGGCTTCGGACCGAGTCCACCGTGAGAGCAATCACCTTCCTCCTGACCCTTCGAGGTTTGGGCTTGGGATCATCGGATAGTGAGACTCCCTTCCTTTTATTGTCTTTCCCCGGCTTCGGAACCAGGGACTTGGCCTCTTCCTCGCCGCTCGAGGGCCTCAATACAGCATCTTTGGTCAGGTCTGCATGAAGGAAGCTTAGCAATAAATGAAGTACAGAAAGTATTTTCAAATACAAAGAAAGAGATCCTTACCATGGTTCTTTGCCTCCCATCTGCCCTTCGCCAAATCACGCCATGCGCGCTCGGTGTGGGAGGAAGTCGAGGCTAACTTCCGAAAATCTTCTAGGTCGAGGACCACATGAGGCATCCAAGCAGCAGCTACATAACAAATAAGAACGTTAGACAAAACCAAAGCGGGTACAAAGAATAATGTTTGATACATCACTTACGTTCGGAGTTCCACTCCTCAGGGAATGGTATCTTCTCCTTCGGGATGATATTACAAATCCTCACCCGTATGAATTGGCTCATCCAACCCCGATCCTTATCCTCGTCGATGCTCACAAATAAGGCTTTCGTTTCTCGACGTTAGATCTTGATCATCCCTCGGTAAAGTCGAGGTCAATACAACCGCATTAGGTGGCTAAGGGTGAACTCCATCCCTCGACCTTGCTGGAGAAAAAGCGCAGCATAATCACAATGCGCCAGAGCGAAGGGTGAACTTGGTCGAGGGTGACCCAATATCTCTTGCAAAAATCTATGATCGCTGGGTCGAGGGGACCCAATGTGAAGGGGTAAGTGTAAACACTTAAGAACCCCTCCACATGAGTAGTGATACTCTCCTCAGAAGCAGGGATTTGTACCACGACCTCGCGGCCCTAGTTATAGTCCCTTTTCATGGCCTCGAGGTGGCTCGTCGTTAAGGAGCACATGTACCTCGACACATGCTCACATCGGCCTAGAACCGATAAAGGGTTCTCGATCTTGAAATCAGATTTTAAAGTGCACGGGCCAGGAACGTACTCTTGAGTAAGCGGTTTCACCGGTGTTTTGTCAGAAGAGGAAGAAGCTTTCTCCTTTTGTGGCACGGTTTTTGAGGTTTTCGCCATTGATTCAGGTAAAGAAGAGCGAAGGAATTAAAACTAGGTGGTTACAATGCTAACAAGGGTGGCTCTACAGGCAGCGAAAGAGATGAGATAGAGAGAGTTAGAAGACTTAGAAGTTTGATTAGAGCAAAAGTAAAGTTTGATTCAACAAAGGAGCATGTATTTATAAGTTCTAGACGACGGTTCAGTAGCGCTAGTCGCCGACCACCTACTGACATGCATTAATGATTCGGGGAACTGTACCGACGAGACGTTTCGGTCACGTCCGTCGCTTACGTCATGAGGATGACGTCATGATCGAGGTTTCAGAAAATTGAGGCTCAAATCGTTTCTTATCATTTTACTCTAAGAAACGCGGGGGTTATTTGTATATGGTCAAAATCGGGCGTATCCGATTTTGTAAGCATGAGAGCTGCCTCGAGGGTAAGCTCATAATGGACCAAGATCGAGCTCGAAGGTAGAATATTGAGCCTAGAGATCGACGTGTTCGCTGAAGTTCGAGGCCAACAACAATCGAGACCGAGCATGACTGACTTCGAGTGAGGCATAACAACGGAACGACGAGATATTAGCAACCGGTCGAAGATCACAGCGAAAATCCCGGAACAGATCAAATCAAGCGGTTATTGATGCCAATCGTGGGATTTATTTCCGTTATTAGAATTGTACCTTATTTAGGATTCTTCTATTATATAAGGAAGAATCTCATTCATTTGTAAGTATCATCATTCACCGATAAAAAATACATACATACGCTGCTCTCTATTTCGCCTACTATTTATTACTGTTCATCATTGTTTTCTTTACTGTTCTTATTATCCAACCTCGAGACCATCTCGAATTGAGGTCAAAGCACTGCTAAAATACTGGTTTGATTTGTTTACTGTTCAATTTATCTATTTAACTCATTGTTTATCAATTGTTGTTGGATTAAATCGCATATCCTTAAAACCACAATACAAATTTAATTGTCACTCGATTTTTTGGGTAAACAAGTTGAACAGTTTGTAAGATATGAACCTTTTTGGATTAATTTTATAAATATAACTTAGCCAAAAATAAAAAAAATAAAAAATCAGATGTTTATGAATAAGTTTTCTTTCGTGTGAACGGTGTCTCATTTGCAACGCTTTACACTTCAAATACACATGCATGATGCATAAAAAGTAGAATTTGTAAATGTCTAGATGTGGTTTAACAAAGAAAATAACAAGAACGATCCCTTATGTTTAGAGTAAGTTTAAAATAGTTCCTTAATATATATGTTCTTACGTAGCTTTGACCCTTTAAGTTTGTCAAAATGAATACATCTTTCGTCTTTGTCAAATATTTAACAAACTATGTTTTAAAAATTAAAAAAAAAAAAGAAAAATTTGAGGAATTCTAAACTTGATGTGCCGTTTTTCAGTTTTTACTATTTTGGTATACTTTTAGAGTTTAATGTAGTTTTTTGTGGTGCAGTTTTTACTATTTTTGATGTATTTTTTGTGGTTTGTGCAGTTTCTAGGATTTTATGGGACTTTTCTAGTGTTCA